>JAQGBS010003786.1:0-11069 GCA_034698545.1 Acrobeloides obliquus
TTGAAAGATGTTTTTTGCATGTTGATCTTTATTTTTGCTCTTGCGGGTATACATTCGATACTAGCTCCAAAATTTTTCGGAAGTGATGTTGCAAAGTTTACCCCTCTAAAATTTCATAGTTCAGATGATGTAACATTGATTGACATAAGTTGCAAATTTGATACTTTTAAACGATTTCTTACTTTGTTTGGCGTTTAGCAGACTTGGAGCTTATTTAGCAAACAAATTAAATGAAAATTAAAAGATGAAAAATTTCAGAAAAAATTGAAAACAAGCATGCTTAGGGGTCATCCAGAAACTACGTTATCATAGGTAACATTCAAAAAAAAATTTTGAAAAAAAGTTATTTATAAAAAGAAAAAATTCACGTTAAATTATAAACAAAATTAAAAATCACGATTATTATCGTGAACTTGGTTCAGTAGTAGTGCTCCAAGATTGGAGTATAAGGGTCTCAGGTTCGAATCCCACCTGAGTCTATTTGATTTTGCTTGCGAAAAAAAGCTAGGTAGAAAACTCCAGAAAAAATTTTCGAACAATTTTTCACGTGTGGCCCCCTATTGTGTAGTAGCTCCAAAATCAACTATACCCCATAATCAGTGCCTTAGCTAGACTCAATTTTGCTAGATTATTTGTCCAAATAATTTACACACTCTCTAAAAGTCAAACCCAATTTACTAACTTCCTCTCCCAGCCCAAAGAAGGAGCTGCCCGCATAGCCAAAAAACAAAAAACCACCTCCAAATTTCTTAAATCCTCTTCAATCAGCAGTTGATTTAAAATGACGAGATTTTTTTTCACGACTCACAAAAAAGCATATATAAGATATAGCACCATACTTATTGAAATTCCTCTCATTTGAGCTCATGCATCAAAATTGAAGAGAAGATATCAAAATGTATACGTATATGAGGAGGAAGATTGGAAAATTGGTTGGTACTCGAGTGTAAATTGAAAGCTATAAATTGCATCTAAACACACGTTATCGCGCTGTTTCAATAGGCTGATCAAAAAGACGGGATGATGAAAAACGTATTATATTGTGGGGGATCAAATTGTAAGCATAAATAATGCGGGGAAATAAATTATAGGATGAGTAAAAAAGGTGCACTTTTGGGTCCGAAAAATGGTTTTGGGACGGGAAAATTTTTTACTAAAAATGACCAATATAGGGGTAATTTTATGCGGGGAATCAATTTGTGCATCCCCGAAGCGTGAAAATGCTTCCTTGACTCTGATTCAGGGAATATTCAGTGTATTTACGCGAAAATCGAAAAATTTCTTTTTTTGTCCGGAAAGCATCCTTATAGGGGTAATTTTGTGCGGAAATCGATTGCACACATTCCCGAAGTATGTAAACACTTACTTGATCCTGATTCAGGCAAAATGATGTATTGCCCCCTCTTAGCTACGCCATTTCTAAAGTTACATCCCTAGTGCCCGGCTGTTTTGGTAAACAAATTTTTTTCGCAGATTAGTCCCTGATTTTTACTCCATTAAGAATTTCAGTATTAATAAAAATTGTCAATAAAATTGTTTGTCACGCACTCTCATACAAAATCAAAAACATCATTCAAAAATTCATTTAACAACTTCACAAAGTAATCCAAAAAATGGAAATTCTCCAAAAATCTCACTAAAACAATACCCCGAAACAAACTTCAATAGGAAACCAAACGTCAGATCTTCCAAGAACAAGCTCAAAATTTTACGCTTCACAGATAAGGAACACATATTTTTTTAGTGTGAAAAATCAGATTAGAATATTTATTTTTATCCGCCGCGATTCTTAATTTTGTGAATGAGGGAACTTCATTCAAGCATGGCATTTGATCAATTATCTTTGCTGCGATTTTAGATACTTGTTTTTTCAACATTCAAAAAGACTCTAGTATGTTTCACGAGAAGAGGGCAAAAAAGTTGGCGCTAAAGGCTGCGTTCAAACATGTCAAAAAAGTTGTGACAAAGTTGTGACAAGGTTGTCAAAAAGTTGTAAAAAAAGTTGTCACAAAGTTGTCAAGAAATGTAACTTTGCCTGATTTTCAATAAAATCGTGTTTATTATAAAGCGCAAATGTCGGAGCGCAAATATCGGGGTATAACTGTCAGGGCACAAATGTCGGGGAAAACTATCGGGGCACAAATATCGGGGCGCAATTATTAGCGCGCATATATAGGAGCGCAATGTCGATGCACAATTATAGAACGCAAATGACGGGGCGCAAAAATAAAATTAGCCCTAATAGGGTCAGTTTGAAAACATTTCGGGTCAAAAAAACATGAAAAATTGCCCAAATTCCGGTATTCACATTCCTGGAAAAAAATCAACTAAAGTCGCCACATCCCTACTTCCTTTTCAAAAATACCCCTAATCCAAGACCTAAAAATAGCTTGAAAAACATTCAAAAATAACCAGTGATCATTTCAAAATTCCCCCTTTTTATACACAACAAATTTTCAATAACTTAAAGTTTTACGATCTCCACCTTCATCTATTTTGACGAAATTTGTTCATATTCTTCGTCAAGGATGACGTGCCAATAGATATCCTCGGGCCACATAAAGGTTTAATTATTTTCGCTTCATCTTTGGATTGTTTTCGGATAGAAGTGGGCGGCGAAACTTTTCAAGTATATCCAGCGGCTTGAATAAATGGTCAAATGGGGGTAGGGTATGCCATAGGAATTGATTAACAACCAAATAATAGAAAGTTGCGGTTGGTCATTAAAGATTCTATGGACCATGTGTGAAAATTTCGCGGCTAATTTGGCAACCAGAAAAAGGTTTTATTCGTATAGAATGCAAAAAAAGTATTTAGCTAAGAGTAAAATTCAACAAAAAAAATGTCCATGTCTATGGACCCGCTACATTTTAAGACACTGTATCTGTAAGAATCACCGGACCCGCGGCACCACATGTCGGAGAATTTTTCGTCAACCAATAAAATCGATAGAATACAAAATCGAGAAAAAAAATTTTTGAAACACCACCCCTTTGGAGCTGGGGGGTGGGGAAGTAAAAAAATCGACTTTTTAGGATCGACTCCGATTCGAATAAAACCTACACCAATCGATTCCTCGACCCCGATTTGTACACAAAAGTGTCAAAAACGACGGTCTGTGACCTCAGGATCAGGAAAACCGATTTTTGACCCTATTTTTTGCATTAATACCCCCAAAACAAATTTTTTCTACTAAGGGGGCGATAAATTTTTGCTTAAAATTTATTTTAAGTCATGGTCTAACTATATAAATCAGTTTTATCAAATTTGGAGAGGACGCCTATGACTTATAGTTCATTGAACATAAGGGTGCCTAAGGCGGATTTCGCCAAAACACACCAAAGGCAATTTTGTCACCGGAAAATAACAACGGCAATCGATTCCTCGACTCCACTTTACTACAGGAAGGTGCTGTCCGTTTTTAATTTAGACTTCAAGAAGCCTTGGAAATAGACAAAAAACGGTTTTTGACCATGTTTACCCATTTTAATGAGCAAAGTCCTAAAACAAAATTTTTTCATCTGAAAATAACGACGGCAATCGATTCCTCGACTCCACTTTACTACAGGAAGGTGCTGTTCGTTTTTAATTTAGATTTCAAGAAGCCTTAGAAATAGGCAAAAAACGGTTTTTTGGCATATTTACCCATTTTAATGGACAAAGTCCTAAAACAAAATTTTTTCCTTGAAAATAACTAAAAATTGAATTTTTTGAGAACAAAAGGAAATTTTTTTACTAAAAATGACCCATATAGGGATAATTTTATGCGGGGAATTGATTGCGCGCATTCCCGAAGCATGAAAACGCTTTCTTGATCCTGATTAGGCTTAGTCTTATGCTTAGGCTTATGATTAGGTTTATGTTGATGTTTGATAGTCCTATGTTGATGTTTCCTTGTAAGGCTAAGCTTAAGAATTAGCCTAAGCCTAGGCTTAGGCTTAGTCTTAATGCTTAGGCTTATGTTGATATTTGACAATCCTATGTTGATATTTCCTTGTAAGGTCAAAAAATTTCCAAAAATATATGTGATTGTTTCAACAAATTTTTGTTTTGTCTATTTTTCCCCGTCCATAAAAGAACTATTCAAGGCGCAAATTTAGAACGGAATAAAAGCACACGAATTTGGCGAATTCTTCTTGATACAAAGAAAAAAAAGTTGTCCATCTTTTACATCGTTTCTTTCATTTTTATGAGCATTTGAATCAACACGATTTTTTATACCAAACATTTATTATGCATTGTTACAAGTTTTCACTTGTTTTATAGATTAAATCATAACAACTTTATGATGTTATTCCAGCTTGCTACAACTATGTAAATATAAACATGCGCAAAATAAATAAATAAATTTATTTTTTCACATGCATATGTAAAGATGCTCACGTGAAAAAAATATTGGGTTGTACCATAATTTTCCGGTTTTTCAAAATTTTATTGAGAAGAAAGTCTCATATTTTTTGCGAAAATCACCTTACGGGGTAATGCGGGGGAAATTGATTTATGCGGGGAATCGATTGCGTGCATTTTCGAGGCATCAAAATTTTTGTCTGACCCTGATTCAGGCAATTTTCGCTTCAATACAGCGTATTTTCCCCTGATTCAGTGCCAGGGAAGGCATGTTGGATTTTTGTTTAAAAATCATTTTCCTGGGGTAATCTCACAAAAATTCGAAATTCTTAAAAATTCGATTTTCCACAAAAGTTCAATTTTTGGTCAAAAATTTGATTTTTGAGCACAAATTCGATTTTTGAGATGCTCATGTGAAAAATATTGGGTTGTATTTTTGAGAAAAAAATTTGATTTTCCACAAAAATTCAATTTTTGGGGCAAAATTTGATTTTTTTGTGGCTAAAATTCGATTTTTGTACTTTCAATTACTCGACGTTTTCGACTTTTGGATCGATTAGGTATTCCACTGAATGAGAAATTCTTCGAAAAAAATTTTTTCCATCATCTAGATTGACCCCTCTAGGGGTAATTTGATGAAGGGAATCGATTGCACGCATTCCCGAAGCATGAAAACGCTTCCTTGACCCTGATTCAGGGGAAAATTGAGTTTTTAAAAATGCTAAAAAATGACAATTTTCGCTTCAAAAACCCAACTTTCCCCCTGAATCAGATTCAAAGAAGCATTTTCATGCTCCGGGAATTTCGCAATCGATTCCCCGCATAAAATTACCCCTTGAGGGGGTCAATTCCAGATGATGAAAAAAATTTTTTTCGAAAAATTTCATGTTCAATGGGATAGTCGATACTAGTTCCAAACTTTTTTCCCAAACTAATAAATTCACGTAAAAAATCTGATTTATTTTCGACATTCGACAACTTTTATGTCGTCTTTTGCCAATTTTATGTCTTCTTCATTCTTTTTTCTAAAATTTATAACAGTTCGAAAGTTTTTCAAGTTTACCAGTTTTCCAGTCTCTCTTTCAAAATTGAAGTCTATGAGTCTCATAAGAAAGATTTCCTGTCTCATAAGGAGATTTTTATTAAGTTGTTTATGAAAACGGGAAATTTTTCACCGATGCCTTATGTGTCCTATAAAAATTGAGTGAACAACGGGTCGAAGGTGTCAATGCACTTTTTGGTTGATTCACATGGACTATTGTGTAAAAAGGAGAGACAAATCGGTGATCTAATTTCATAGCTGTTCTCGGAGATTGGATCATTTTAGATTCATTTTTTTCGTATTTACATTCATTTTTGCTAAAAAAAATCAATATTTTTGTTGAAAATTCGATAAATTCATTTTTGATTTTTTTAAGGAGTAAAATAGAGACCAGATTTTATGAAAATCGAGGTCGATTTTTGACAATTTTTGGTGAAAACATGTCATTTTTTAGTGAAAAAATTGGAAAAAAATGGGCATTTTTTCAAAAATTTTCAAAATCAGAAAAATCATAAGGGGAATCTTTAGGAAAATTTTCAAATTTTTACAGAACAGGGGGCGGTTGCCTCTCCCGAAAATTTCCATTTTTTCACAAAAAACCACAATTTCCTTTTTTACTATTCATTTATAATCTAACGCATTTTTTACAACCATGAAAATCTGGACTAGCTGTGATATGGCGCATCAAATCTTTTTGGGGCCTAGAAAACTTGTTGTTCACGTGACTTTATAACCAGTGATCTAAAAAAATCACTTTTGAAAGGATGTTGAATGCATGTTTTGTATGTGAATAGCGCTTTTATGTCGATGTTATCACAGAGATTTTTTTAAAGGTTTTATGTCGATGCTAGTAGAGTTAATCGAGAAAAGGTTTCTTATTTGTACATTCATTTAACTTGTTCGAGCTACACCCTCCTCCACTAATCTCATCTTTATTTATTCTTATTTATTTATTTAAGTTATTATATAGCAACATGAAAACATATCAAATGATATAATACAATTTGTAGGGCTAAATAAACAACGATTAATATAAGAGTCAATGTTCTTAGGTTCTTGGTTTATTTTTACAACCAACTCGGAAAAAACTCCATTTAAGAATTATATATTCGGAAAATTCATGACAAATGGAACATTGTTTGTTTTTACGGCATGCTCTGAATCGTTGTAGTTTTTGAGATAATTATGTTTGAAATTGTTCATGTTTTCGTTGTAATACACAAACTTGTTTGAATTTTTTGCGAAAAAATCGATTTTTGCATCGATTTTTTAAGTTTTCACGGTGGCTGAACCCTGATTCAGGAAAATAAATGTGTATTGAAGCGAAAATCGAAAAATTTTCAAATTTCTCCCCCAAAATCATATTTCTGGGGTAATTACATGCAGGAATCGATTGCGCGCATTTCCGAAGCTTAAAAACGCTTCCCTGATTCAGGAAAATTAGTACATGTTGGATTTTCGCTTCAATACACACTCTTATTTCCCTGAATCAGGGTCAAGGAAACATTTTCAAGCTTCGGGAATGCACGCAATCGATTCCCCGCATGAAATTACCCCCAGAAATATGATTTTGAGGGAGAAATTCCAAAATTTTTCGTTTTCGCTTCAATACACACATCTATTTCCTTGAATTAGGGTCAAGGAAACATTTTCTGGAATGCGCGCAATCGATTTTTCGCATGATTTTACCCCAATAGGTCATTTTTACGAAAAATTTTTTTCTCCCTAATGGTCGCAAAATGCACTTTCTCCTTGAATAATAAAAAGTCACATGTTATCAAAACATCTTGTTACTTATTTGATTGATCATAGACGTCAATAAAAACTTTCATTCGTCAAATTGTCATATTTGCCCATCTATTCTTACGTGAAAGTTTGTTTTCTTACGTGAAAGTTCTTGTTTTAAAACATTATTACTCATTTTATGTCACCTTGAAATTCTCGCAATAACGATTTTGAAAAAATTTTTCGTACGACCTTTGAGTCGAATCGGATAGCGGAAATAATTGTTTCAACATTGTTCATTTTTGTTCATTTTGATGTCAGTAGTCGAAAAAATCACTTTGCAGAAATTTGCAAACTATCAAATGGCAACTATATATCAATTTTTAACCAATTTTGAGCTCAAAAGTCAATTTTTGGACCAATTTTGAGCTCAAAATGGGTCTAAAAATCAATTGTTTTATGTTGTTCATTTTTATGTGAGTAGTCGAAAAAAATCACTTTGTAGAAATTGGCATACTATTAAATGGCTACTGTATATTCTAAAAAAGACGGCGTCTCTTTACCTAATACAGCTAAATTTTATGGTGCAACGAATGAGGATCGTGATTTTACGAAAGATGATCAAGGAGATGGGACATTTAAAGGAGGGAAATTTGAAAAGCATCATGGCATGCATTGGTTTGTCACCGGAGTTTTTGGTAAGGGCAAGAAATGTTGAGAATTTTTTTGAAAGAAAGATGCTCAATGTGAAAAAACAACAATCTAGAGCCAAAAATGTTTCACGCCAATAACACAAATGGCTAGTGTCCTAGCCACTCGGCTATGCACGCTCAGCTTTTTTGAAAACAAAGCTTTTACATAGAACAGAGTTTACTTATTTTAATTTAGTTGTTGGAGAGCTAGCTGGCGGAGGTTTAGTAGCACTGCCTACAGCTATAACCCAATCAGGTAAAAAAATTTTCCATTTCATGTCAAATTTCCCAAATTTTAGGCTTCGTCATTGGCATTATAACGCTGCTAATAATGACCGGTATTTTTACTTATACCGCTTATATTTTGGGCCAATGTTGGATAATACTACAAAGAAACTGGCCCGAATATCGCGTACATTGTAGAAAACCCTATGCCGAAATTAGCTATCGAGCTATTGGAAGGAAGTTCAAGTATGCATATGATTTCAGCATGGCTGTCGAAAGTTCCCTTACCCCTGATTCAGAGAATAGATTCGGTATATTAACGCGTAAATCGAAAATTTTTCGATTTTCGCTCGAAAAGCATCCACCTGGAAGTAATTTTATGCGGGAATCGATTGCGCGCATTTTCGTACCCTGAAAACGCTTCCTTGCCCCTGATTCAGGGAATAGATTCGGTGTATTGACGCGAAAATCAAAAAATTGTACGACTGTCGAGAGTTCTCTTGCCCCTGATTCAGGGAGTGAATTCGGTGTATTGACACGAAAATCGAAAAAATTTCTTTTTTCTCCCCGTACATCAACTTCATTTCCTGAATCAGGGTCAAGATAATTTCTTATGCTTAGAAAATGTGCGCAATCGATTCCCCGCATAAAACACTCCCAGGTGGATGCTTTCCGAGTGAAAATTGTAATTTTTTCGATTTTCGCGTCAATACACCAACTCCATTCCCTGAATCAGGGTCAAGGAAGCGTTTTCATGCTTCCAGGAATTCTCATTTTTGGCAACTTTCGACAGCCGTGAGCAACTTTAAAAAAATAAATTTAGAATCCTAGTATCAGTTTGTATTAATATAACACAATTTGGTATATCGGTGGTGTTTCTGTTGTTGGCTTCGAAAAATATTTGCGATTTTATAAAAGCATTCTTCAATCATGACATCAGCTTTTGTTGGGTGATTGTTGCAGTAGCTGTGGCCCTTTTTCCTATGTTGATTTTGAAGTCACCTGAGGAATTTTGGCAAGTTTTTTGATATATAGAGTATGAGTACCAAATAAACCAACTCCAAACTCAATTCGACGCAAGTGGGATTCGAACTCTGTACCATAGGACTCAAAGTCAGGAGCACTACCACTGAGCCAAGCTCACGCTAAAGTGTGGATTTTTAATTTTGCTTATAATTTACCATGAATTTTTGAATGTTTTCGTTTCAATAATCTTTTTAGGGAAATTCAAATACATTTTTGATTTTAAAAATTTATGGAAATTTTAATTTTTTTAGGTGGGCTGGCATAATTGCCATGTGCACAACTTCCTGTGCTGTTATCCTCATTTGTATCGCCTCGATTCGCGACTACCATACGTGTAGCCAAGGTAGAGAATTCCCCCAATTTAAAATTAGTAACTACTTTGTTGCGCTGGGAACTATACTGTTTGCCTATGGTGGACACCCCGTATTTCCCACCATTCAACATGACATGAAAAAGCCTCACCATTTTACTCGGTCTGCTATACAAGCTTATACGAGTAAGACAGTTAAAAGAATTGTTGAAAAATTTACAAAACTTGTTTTTAGTTTTGACGTTTATGTATCTACCAGCATCAATTCTAGGTATGTTTTTGAGAGCAGGTTTCCCTGGCCCTGATTCAGGAGAATCGTTTGTATAATGAAGTGAATTCGCTTCAATACACACATCGATTTCCCTGAATCAGGGTCAGGGGAGCATTTTCAGGGTTCGGGAATGCACGCAATCGATTCCCCACATAGAACACCCCTATAGGGATTATTTTTAGAAAACGATTTTTCGGGCCCAAAATCTACATGACGTTTTTCTAGGCGGAACCTATTTATTTGAGGAGATATTTTATTTATTTGAGGAGATAAAATATTTATCTGAGTATATTTATTTGAGTATATTTATTTGAGGAGATAAACTATTTATTTGGATATATTTATTTGAGTAGACAAAGGATAAACCTAAGGCTAAACCTAAGCCTAAGGATGGGCCTAAGCCCAAAACTAAGCCTAAGCTTAAGTCTAAGCCTATGGCTAAGCCTAAGGCTAAGCCTAAGCCCAAGGCTAAGTCTAAGGCTAAGCCCAAGGTTAAGCCTAAGCCTAAGGCTGAGCCTAAGCCCAAGACTAAGCCTAAGTCTAAGCCTATGGCTAAGCCTAAGGCTAAGCCCAAGGTTAAGCCTAAGTCTAAGCCTAAGGCTAAGCCCAAAGCTAAGCCCAAGGTTAAGCCTAAGCCCAAGGCTAAGCCTAAGCCCAAGGCTAAGCCTAATCTAAGCCTAAGGCTGAGCCTAAGCCTAAGCCTATGGCTAAGCCTAAGTCTAAGCCCAAGGTTAAGCCTAAGCCCAAAGCTAAGCCTAAGTCTAAGCCTAAGCCCAAAGCTAAGCCTAAGGTAAGTCTAAGGCTAAGCCTAAATATACTCAGATAAATATTTTATCTCCTCAAATAAATAAAATATCTCCTCAAATAATAATATTTCTTTCTAGGCGGGGAATCAATTGTGCGGATTTTCGAAGCCTGAAAACGCTTCCTTGATTCAAGGAAGGAGTGGGTGTATCGAATCGAAAATGATCGAAAATGCAAATTTTCGACCGAAAAACTTTCTGCCTGGCGTTTGTTTATACGAAAAATCTATTGCGCGCATTGCCGAGACGTGAAGATGCTTGCATGACCCTGATTCAGGGAATACGAATAGGTTTGGCCTAAGATCAGGCCTAAGCCTAGACCTAAGCCTAGGCTTAAGCCTAGGATTAGGCCTAAGCATAGGGCTAGGCCTAAACCTAGGCTTAAGCCCAAGCCTAGGCCTAATCCTAGACCTAAGCCTAGACCTAAGCCTAAGCCTAGGCTTAAGCCTAGCACATACTCCTATAGGGGTACTTTTAATGATAAATACAACAGTAATTTTATAGGCTCTCTAACTTATGGAGATTCCCTTCGAGATTCGGTAATCAACTCCCTCCAAACCCAGTGGATACAGTCCGCAGTCAATATTTTCATCACTTTACATGTCATTTTCACTCTTATCATCATGTT
>JAQGBS010003787.1:0-11068 GCA_034698545.1 Acrobeloides obliquus
AGAGGTTTTGGGGCTTTGATCACCGGCGCGGAGTCGATGGAGCCTCGCTTTTCTGGTTCTTTTCTTTTGCCGATGCCGTCACGGGAGTGTTGAACGGCTAAAAATGAACAAATTTTGTCGATTGTGATCAGAGCTTGTGCCTTACCAGAAACCAGCATTCCTTCTCCCAAACATTTTTGAAATCTGCATGATCTGCACATGTTTCGAGCAGCTAAAATTTTTTCAAAATTGCATTTTTCAAATTTTTTTAAATTTACATATTTTTTTCAAAATTACTTATTTTTTCAAAATTTTCTTATTTTCCGCTAGAAATTTTTTCTACACCTACATTTTTCAATAGCACAATTTCCATCTTGTTTACAAGTGTACTCCAGTTTTAATGAGACTGTTCTTCGAAAAAATGCCGCACAAGCGCGACACGTATGTTTGCCAAAATGTAAGCCATCGCTATCGTCTCCGCATATGATGCAAAGTTGTTTTGTGTGACCATTGGTTTTGTCAATGTGATTATTGTTTTCTATAATGGGCATTTTGAGCTCTGACGATATCATAGTCAAATGAGGGCTAGCCTATAAATTTGATTAAACAAATTTTTTAAACGATAAAAAATATTCAAAAATGAAAAACACGAAAAATTATTGCTAAAAGTGGGCAAAAATGATTGAAAATAACGAAAAATGGAGCTATGGGTAGGCGCTGCCAGATGCTTTTTTTGGGTCCTAAAACAGCTTAGGGACCCTAAGTTCCAACATAGGGGTCCTAAAAACAGTCTAGAGCCCCTAAGTTCCAGTATAGAGATTCTAAAATCCAACCTAGGGGTCATAAGTTCCAGCCTAGGGGGTCCTAAATTCCAGCCTAGGGTCCTAAAATTCAGCTGGTGTGAAGAGTGGATTCTTCCTTTTACATTCACACCAATACAGCTATTTAAATAAAAAAATTGTTTGAATAAAATATCGAAAAAAGACTATAAAAATAATTAAAGCTAAAAATTCCTAGATTTGTAATCAAAATTTTCTGAATTATACATTTCTTGCGTTTCCTAGCAACAATAAAAATGAACTTTTTTTAAACTCAAATGGTGACTTTTTGTGTGTATGTGAATGTCATGAGAAATATCATTTTGGCAAATTGCATGCATAAGGCTTTAAAAACTTTCGTTTTAATAACAAGTTTATTTAATTGGCTTACTAAAGATTTTTTATTAAGATGTTAAGAGAGAGGATATCGAAACCGGCACTTAATGGACCAATCAACTGTTGATGCGAGTGACAAAAAGTGATCATTTTGTCACCGACTTTAAATATGCAAATTTTGAGCACGATAATATTTTATTGATTGTGACAATGGTGACAAACTTGTCATGAACAATTTATGTTCTTGCTCAAAATTCGCATATTTTCAGTCCAGACAAGGATTGTCACTTTTTGTAACTCGTACATCCTTACAAGGAATAGTCGCGAAGTGTCAGTCAGGGATTTTCAATATTTGGAGCTAGTAGCCTTTTGCCCAGCCAAGTAACAATGTTTTTTGACCCGAAAATTTTTTTTCTAAAAGTTACCCTATTACCCCTAATTTGATGTGTGGAATCCGAATTTCGCATTCCCAAAACGTAAAAACGCTTCTTTGACTATGATTCAGAGATTTTAGACTTGTGTTTTTGAACAAAAATCGAAAAAAATTTGATTTTTTACCAGAAAATCGACTTTAAAATCGCTGAATCATAATCAAAGAAGCGTTTTTACGTTTCGGGAATGCAAAATTCGGATTACCCACATCAAATTAGGGGTAATAGGGTAACTTTTAGAAAAAAAAATTTCGGGTCGAAAAAACACAGTTACTTGGCTGGGCAAAAGGCTACTAGCTCCCAATATTTCGACACAAATCAATGGATAACATGATTATAAGACACGCTGGTAAAAAAATTTCTTTCCCATACGAGGTTTAAGATATGGTCTTATTCCTTCGTCTTTTTGATTATATTGATATTGGTAAAAAAGATAGATAAAGTTTTTCTACTCGATCCTACTTTGGACGGACCCCCTTTTAATGAAATTTTTTCAGAAAAATCGAATTTTTGAAAAAAATTTTAATTTGGTCAAATCAATGTACACAAAAAATTTATTATTTGTGAAAAATCAAATTTTTGCTCAAACATCGAATTTTTGCAACAAATTCAAATTTTCACCAAAAAACCAAGAAATTAATTTTTTGTGTAAAGTCGAATTTTTACCAAAAATTCCATTTTTCATTTTTTTTTAAATTCAAAAAATTGATATTTGTGAAAATTTTTGAAATAAAAATAATTTTTTTGTAAAATCAAATGTTGAATGAAAAAATATTTTTTGTGTGAAAATCGAATTTTTGTACGAAAAATGGAATTTTTGTTCAAAAATTGAATTTTTATATGAAAAACCGAATTTTTACTCAAAAATTGAATTTTTTGCACCTCCCATGATTTTGGTATCAAAAAACTTAGAATTCCGTCCTCTCCAAAATGACATATCGTGATGGAGGTGGTTTGATCGCACCGTCAAAAGTTAATCGTCTTATATAAGAAAATTTGGTCGACAAGCTATGGCATTACTACTTTATCCAAGATTTTGTTTCTCCAAGATTTTTTCTCGATGAGGAAAATTCCAAATTGAATCATTTTTTTAATATTTTTTTATACACTAAATTTTTGCATGGGTTAAAAAAAATTATTCAATTTGGAATTTTCCTCATCGAGAAAAAAGCTTTTGAAAAAATCTTGGATAAAGTAGTAATGCCCAAGCTATATATGAAAAAATAAAGATTTAAAACAGGAGATTTCAAAATTGAAAGGGGGAAAATCATCGCGGGTTTTCGACAAAAAAATTTTCGGCAAAAAATGATCGAATAACGTAAAATAAGCCTAAAATTGGATGAAAATTAGAAATATTAACCCTTTACACACTTTTTTGGACAGTTTTACATTATAGGATAATTGATTTTGACACACCACTTCCTATATTGTCAAACTAACAAAAATAAGTGTCTAAACATTTTTTCGGGTTAATATTTCTAGTTTTCATCCAATATTAGGCTTATTTTACGTTGCTCGATCATTTTTCGCCGAAAAAATTTTTGTCGAAAACCCGCATGACTTTTCCTCCTTTAAACAAATCAAAAAAATTTCCTTCAATTTAATTTGTAAAAAGTCGATTTTACCGACCGGCAAAATCATCATGCGAAACGCACGCGGCAACAACGCGAACAAACGTTGAAAAGAATGCTATGTGCATGCGTGAGTCGGAATTGTCTTTCTAGTCCCGGTGCAACAATTTTTCACGTATTCTCTCGTTATCATTTTCTGTAGTCTTTTAGAAAAAGTGGGTGATGTTCTTTGTTTCCTTACTCTAACACACTTGCTATTTACCTGCAAAGGTACACTCGAATTCATTTTGAAAGAAAATGGGAATAATTGTACTGGTTTCAGGTCGATTGTGTAAATATTAAGAGGAATAAGAATTTTCAATGGAAACGTCTGTGGTTTGAATTTGAGGAAGGAAGAGAAATTCGTTTCAGAAAATAAACTAAATTAAATGGAACAAGCGGCAATCAGGAGGAACAGGGAATGTGTTCTGGATCCTGACTACGTTTTTCGGCGTAGTCAGATCCAGTGACGTAACTAGGATTTCGAAAATCTGCATTTAAAATTTGTTTTATTTGAAACATACGTATTCGGATAGCTCAAATATGAATTTGAGCTCAATTTTTTGTCGGACAATTTTTTTGACCTCACCCCTTGCCTGTAGGGTCAAAAAACACTAAAAGTGACAAAGTCAATTTCTTGAAAAACCAAAAAATTTTCGCACGCAAAAGATTCTTCAGAAAATTTGGTATGAAGGTCACGAACATCGCGAAGCTCAATGATGAGTTTTCATCAAACGCTTAAATCAGTGTCAGGGAAATTTTTTCATGCCTCGAAAATGCGCTTTATTTTGGGCTCCCGGTCCGACTTCTCCCTAGATGGTACAGGCCCTCGAAGTTGGGAACAATGGCCATTTTTCGACCAAACTTGGATTGGCTCTAAAAATTGTTAAAACAATTTTTCGTAAAAATTTGCAATTGTTGGGTAAATTCTATACTTTTTCGGCAAGTTTTTGACAAATTTTTCTTGTGGGAAATCGAATTATAATATTGTCCTCTCCCAAATCGACTCAATGCTAAAAATTTTTGAAAAAATACTCTATTCTCCCCCCGTCGCGAAATTCTAAATACGGGTCTAATGCCCACTATCGATTGAACTCATAAATTTTATTTAAAGCATCAAATATAATCATAATTTTTATAAAATTCTAGGCACTAGGATAATCGTAACTTAGGTCATGTAAAAAATTTTCGGCTTCAGACTTTTCGTCATTTTATTCCAGGAGCACCCCCTCGAAATCCGAAATTTTTTTCAAATGATCCCCCTTATGTTTTTGCGTGAAATGGTCTGTATATTGAAACGAAAACCTAAATTTGAATTCCTGAAGCAATTTTTGAAAAATTCCACTGCCAATCGGTGTATAGCGCATCGAAAAACTGTAGTATCCCAATTTTCGTGAAAAACAAATTCGTTTTTTAGGAAATTTAGTTCAAAGTTGGCTAAATTTCGATCAATTTATGCAAATTTTGACCATTTTTATAAAATTTTGAAATAGATTTCCTAAAAAACGAATTTGTTTTTCACAAAAATTTAGATACTACAGTTTTTTTCGATATCGATTGGCGGTGGAATTTTTCAAAAATTGCTTCAGGAATTCTAATTCAGGTTTTCGTTTCAATACACAGACCATTTCACGTTTCGGCAATGTCCCCGCATAGAAAACCCCCAGAGGAGTCGTTTTTATAACGCTATGATTGAATCTGCAAAAGCAGGTTATTTTCCAAACGACCCAATATCACAGTTAATCTAAAAAATCCGTAGACAATTTTTTCATATACATAAAATTCTATATATAAAATTCTACTATTAATGTCTATTCAAATAAAAATCGATCAACAGCAGTGGCGTAACCAGACTCCAAAAATGAGGGGGGATTCAAAAAAATTTTTTACCTTGGTCCCCCTTGTTTTCGAAAATTTAAGTAAAAACATAAGATGGGATCATTAGGAAAAAATTTTCTAGGAATGGGGGAACCATCCCGAGTTTCTCCCTAGTTACGCCACTGATCAGGCAGAAAATTTGGTACCGTTTTTAAAAAATTTTCTGGTGTCCCATCAAAATTTTTTGGCTCAAATGTACGAGATTTAATTGTTTTAATTTTTTCATACCTTTCTTCACAACATAAATCTTTGAAGAAATTATTTTCGGTACCAAATTTCCAGAAAAGTTTATTCAATATTTATATAGGATAATACACGGAGATCACAAATATATTTATGTAACTTTGGTAATAACATTAAATGATATAGTCGGCACAAAAACTTCTTCGTCGTTGAATGGCACGGCTTCGTTATTCTCTTCATTGATTTTCTTAATAACAGGCCGAATTTTATGGACTCCTTCGTACCGGAAGAAGAGGTTAAAATTGGGCTCGAATCGATTTTTTGAGTCCGAAAATTGTCGTTCGAGGGTCGAAGTTGTATCGGCAGAGTTTTCTTTATCTTCTTCAAAAGTTGGTTGGATTGACTAAAAATGGAGTTTTAGTATAAAAAATTGATAAGCAAAATTTTCATTTTTAGTATAATTTCACGTATAAAAAAATTGATTTTTCAGATTTTTATCTCAAATATCGAATTATAACAGATTTTTTGAGCTCAAAATACAATTTTCGCAGGTTTTTGATCTCAAAAATCCAGTTCTTACAGACTTTTTAAGCTCAAAAATCCAACTTTCACATGTTTTTGATCTTAAAATCCCAATTTTTACAGTCTTTTGAGACTCAAAAATACAATTTTCCCAGGTGTTTCTATTTCAAAAATCAATTTTTGACCCATTTTTGCGTTTTAAACATCGTTTAAAAAAAATCACCTTTCTAACAGTAAACGGAACTCTATAATTTCCACATATAACAACATTTTCTGATCTATCCAAAAACGGCTTCCCATTTTGAAGGTCTTGAAAACAACGCAAAGAAATTTCACCGCGCACTGGTTTATCTCCTTAAAAAAAATTTTTTAAACAACTCCACAAATTTTACCATCAATAGCGGTTAGAAGAACCGTTTGTATGCGAATCATTTCTCCAATACCCACAACAATATCGTCTTCACTCAGATACGGTTTTCCATTTACTGATAAAGCTATAAAAAAGAATTTAAACAACTTTTAAAAATAACAAAACAATTGACATACTGACAGAAATTACTGGGACAACCAATTGTTTAAGCAAAGAAACTGATGATAATAACGAGCCAACTGGAACATAGCCTTCTAACTGAAAAATATATAATTTAAAAAAATTCGTGTGTCTAAAAAATTTAGGGGTTAAATTTTATGACTCAACAAATTTTAAGAACCAAATTTTTAGACACCAAAAATTTACGGAGTGAGCCAAAAAAGCCGTTTGCGTTTTTTTGGCGAAAAATTTTCAAACGTTTTTTTTCAAAAATCACCTAAAAGGGGTATCTTCATGCAAGAAAGTGTGCAATCGATTTCTCGCATAAAAATACCTCTTATAGTTGATTTTTGAAAATTTTTCACCAAAAAAAGTACGGTTTTTTGGCTCACCCTGTAAAAACCCAAATTTTTAGGCCCTAAAAATTTAAACAATCAAATTTTTACAACCAAAATGGTTTATTGGTTAAAAATTGATTTAAAAGAATTCATGCCCAAAAAGTTAATTATCAAATTTTTTTAGTCTATATTGTTTTATAACACCTTAAGTTTGGGAATTGTCCATCTAATATCCAAATGTTTAGAGACATGCTTTTCCAGTGTCCTTCGTAATCTTTCCATCTCTTGCATCTGCATCATATGAGAGGCACGTTGAGCAGCCAAATGAAAGGCACTCAAGGGAACTTCTGAGCAGCACGGACATAATAAGGGTACCCTAAAAGTTGAGATAAAATTGATCAACAATCGAATTTCACAAAAATTGACATAGCAAGCCAAAAGACCGTACTTTTGCGTTTTTTGGTGAAAATTTTTTTCAAAAATCACCTACAAGGGGTATTTTCATACGATTTTTGGAAATTTTTCGCCAAAAAAGAGCAAAAGTACGGTTTTTTGGCTCACCCTGTAAAAGAAAATAAAATGCTACCGACAAACATCCTTCGACTGAACGCTAATCATTTTGTCGAGAGAATATGTAAGCTCGGCATCGGTTTCCGTCTGATTGGTTACATCCACTACTACATATCTTGTCGATGGGTCATCTCCGGGTAGAACATGCCAATTTGAAACGGTGAGTGCTGGAATTATAGAAATTGCTAGCGAGAGCTTGGCTGTGCGTTCATATTCCTGAAAAATATGATGCACATTTTGGGTTTAAAGAAAGTTTCTTTTGTAGGCTGTTTGGAAATAAAAATAGGGAGCTAGTTCACTTTGTTGGATTCACTTATAAATTTTATTTGTCAGCCCACCAGACTCAGTGTTTCAGAATCCGCAATAAATTTATTTATAACAAATATATACCTCCTTATTCGGTCCTTTCACATCAGCAATATAACGAAAAACAAAATCCGCTTTCAAAATTCTTCCCGTATACGGAATCAAATCATGTCCGATCGGAGTTTCTGGTGTACCAGCTTCATTTTGTTGGCTCGAAATCAAAGGCACACGAATTTTTGTCTCCTCGAACGTTTCACCGGCTGTATTAGATGGGTCGATGCCAAAAATTTGGAATCGAATTTCTCTACGTTCTTTGGGAGCAAGGTTGAAAAATTCGAGTGGATGTGAAGTCGTTGGTTCGGTTATTGTAGAATCGAGTAATTGGACTAGAGCTGGGCCACCATTGACCTGAAATAAAAAGTTTATAACCAAAAAAATGAACAGTAAAAATTACCTTTGGCTGGAAAATTTCAAACTTGACGTTTTTGATGACTATATCTTCAGAAGTGTTATGAAGAACAACGGAATGGGAAAACCTAAAAAATGAGATTTTTTATCAAATTTTCTGACAATTTTTAAGGGTCAAACAAAGGTTTTCACGCTTCGGAAACGCGCGCAATCGATTTGTTATTTTTTTAAACTGTAGAAAATTTTTCACTTTGGGGTGACCCTCCTTGATCCGCAATAGTTCTAAAAAATTTTTCGAAAATTTCGTCCTCTGTTCCAAACCAAGTACCTACATTTGTCCAGAAAATACAGTTGCTTCAGCAATCGGATCCACATTTTCCTCTGTAGTTGGCGCTCTCTGCAACGAGGTCTCCAATTGCAATAACGGTAAAGCTCGTAAGACTTCAACAGTAAACGCCGATGAATTATTATTCTGCCCATTTCCTGGGGAACTAGATTTATTAGATTTGGCTTGTTTTTTAGGCTGCTCTTTGATAGCACAAATATTTTTAACTCCAAGAACTTCACAAGAATAACCGGTTATGGTAAGGCGACCAGGTGATCTAAAAAATTGAGTTAGCTACTCCCAAAAATTTGTATATTCAATTTTAAAAACTTGAGTACCATAATTTTTGACATCTAAAAAATTGGGTTTCGTAAATTTTTAAGCTAAAAATTACGATAACCCAAATTGTGCAAGGTCCAAAAAAATTGAATACCCTAATGTTTAAAATTACAAAAATTAGAAACCCAAATTTTTTCAAATTCATATTTTACGCACCTCGGAAATCCCAACAATTTAATCAATGCCGGTTCTGGATCATCTCCACACGGTGGCAAATTCAGCCTAACTGGGACTGATTCAAACGCACAGCCTTCAGATAAAAGGGTTAAATTCTTCACAGTCAATTCCATTGGTAGGAGATTTACAACTTGAACAGAAACTTCGCATCCACAATTGGCAACCCAATAGATGTCTGAAAAATAAAAAATGGCTCACAAAATATGCAAATACGCAAAAAATTATATACTCAAAAAATAAGCATAAAAATTAAAGACAAATTTTTAAAGCAAAGAAAGTTTCGATGCCCAACTAAATCTCAAAAAATTAACCAACCTTTTGAAACTTCTACATTTTGAAATGGTGAGTAGATAAAAATATTCACTGCTGCTTTATCCGGATGAATAACAGTTGGTGATAAATGGGAAGGTAGAGGCACAATTTTGAAGTTGCTAAAAATTTAAAAAATTAATTTTTTAACTTTCAACCAATTTGTGTTCATTTTTTAGCTTAAAATTGCTTTTTAAATGAAGATTTTACCCATATTTCGGATCAAAAATTGATTTTTAACTCAATTTTTAAGCAGTAAAAAATCTCAAAAACATCCTAGAAATTTGTATATTCAATTTTACAAACTTGAGTACCATAATTTTTTTGAAAAAAAATCAATTCTAAAATCAATTTTTACAAAAAAAATGTTGTTATTTTTATCTTGAAAATATTGTTTGTAAAAATTGAATTTTTGAACTCAAAAAATGAGTCCTAGAATGTTTTTGAATTTTTTTTCAAAATTTATAAAATCGATTTTTGATCTAATATGGGAGAAATCTTCAGTCAAATCCATTTTAAAGTCCAAAAATACCAAATTGAGCAAAATTTGATCATTTGTTGAACTTCAAAATAAATATTTTCAAAATAAAAATAGTCAACCTAAACATAGGAAATCGAGCCATTTGTAGAGGAGGCAGTATAATTCCACAATTATCTAAGGCAATGTGTTGAGCTAGGGAATGCACATGTGGAAGACCAGAAACTAGTCTTGTTAACTCTTCAATCAGTTTCATACAAGCATTACGTTCCAAGTGATCATAATATACATAAAATCGAAAAATGAGTTTAAAAATTCACTTTTTTAAAACTTAATTTTTGACCAAAATGGCCATTTTTTTGTTGGCTTTTGGGGCAAAAAATGAGTTCAAAAATTGATTTTTTTTTATACTCAAAAAGATTTTTGAAACCAAAAATGTGTGAAAATTCGATTTTTGAGATCAAAAGTCTGTGATAATTCTATTTTTGAGCTCGAAAATCTGTGAAAATTAGATTTTGAATTCAAAAATGTAATACATATAAAAATTTTGTGCTCAAAAATTGATTTTTTGATCTCAAAATTGAACCAAAAAATGTGTATTCAAAATAGAAGTAGAAAAACAAATTTTTACGCAACAAATATTGAAAAAAATTTTATAATCAAAAAATCCAATACTTGTAAAATAAAGCACAGATGACGAATCGCAGCATCATAATATTTGGCTCTCAATGCAGACATAAAAACCTCATGCAAAGCTTTAACTTGAACCGCTATAGGACCATTCAGTGGTGCATCTTTTCCATTATCATTAATCCCATAGCCAGAAAGAGTTCGATAAAGTACGGGATAGACCTAAAAAATTGAAATATGCATAAAAAATTGGGGCTAAAAATCCAACCAGTCGATAATCTGCCTCAGTTCTAGACTCATCTTCAGTTACATGTAGGCGGAAAAGTACAGCAAGTCGTGAGAAAAATGAATTTTTCCGCTGGAAGCCAATCTAAAAATCATTTGTTTTAGTATTGAGCTCAAGAATCCATTTTTAGCTTAAAAATCTAGGATAATTCAAAGTAAATTTTCAAAATATAAAAAAAGAAATTCGCATATTTGGCAATTTGAAAGTTTCAAATAATCTGTTTTGAATCATTATAGAGCCCAAAAAATTGATTTTTTACATTTTTGAGCCCAAAAATCTAAGATAATTGTATCACAAATCAGTATAAAATTGATTTTTGATTCCAAAGATCAGAATGAAATCGATTTTGCGCTCACAAATCAGTAGGAAATCAATCTATGAGCTCACAAATCTGTACAAAAAAATAATTTTTGAGAACAAAAATCAAGGGAATCGCATTATAAGCTCAAAAGTCCAAAGAAAATCAATTTTTAAGCAAAAATAGTAAAAAATCAATTTTTTAAGCTCAAAAATCAATAGAAAATCCATTTTTGAGCTAAAAAAATCAATAGCAAATCAATTTTTTGACTCAAAAATATGTATTAAATTTTAAATTAAGCCCAGAAATTAATACCTC
>JAQGBS010003788.1:0-11064 GCA_034698545.1 Acrobeloides obliquus
CGATCTTAATTAAAGTTGTTTCTACACACATTTTGGACACTTTTAGCAAAAAAATCTCGAAAAAAATCAGAAAAAAATTTTCACGTGGCGGTCTCTAGTTATTATTTATGAAAAATTCCGCGGAGGATCAATTTTCTTAAGTTTTCTCTAGGAATTAAAAATCCAAGCGCAGTGATAATGTTCTTCAGCGGCTCCATGCGGAAGGGAAATATTGGCGTAGGGAAGAGAGGGCGATCAGTAATACGACCCCTCCCCCCACGAATTGCGAAAACGCTTCCCTGACTCTGAATCATGAGATTTTCGCTTTAACACACTGACTTCCTCCCCAAATCATGGTCAAAGAAGCATTTTCATGGTTCAGCAATTTGCGCAATCAATTCCTCACATAGAAAAACCTCCTGTGGCAGGCATATAGGGGAAGGGAAGGGGGTCTATAGACCCTCTCCCTGAAATCGGAAAAAAAATTTTACTTTTCTCAAAAAATTTTCAAATTTTGATTGAAGTATTTCAGTGTTTTTGTGACTTCTGTTGGCGTTCTTTTGATCTTTGTATTTCTTTTTATGTTTATTTTTTCTTAGTTAGTGCAAAAATTGTGAGCCCATTCTTATAAGACCTCACAAACATATCTGATGTGTTGGTGCTTGGTGATATAATTATTGTTTAAGGTAAGAAAATGCTATTTATATAGAAATGTTATAGTCCTTGTGCAGCATCGTAATTAGGGGGAGGGGAATCTGGAGAAAAATGTTTTAGCCTTCTTTTGATTCCTTTTTATGTTTTAGTTGGTGCTTGGTGATATACTTATTGTTTAAGAAAATGCTATTTATATAAAAATATTATAGTCCTTGTGCAGCGTCTTAATTAGGAGGTGGGGGGAGGGAGGAATCTAGGGAAAAATTTTTCTTGCTTAAAAACAAATATGGAAAGACCAAGGGGTAACAACTCCAAAACAAGGGGAACCAAGGGGTATAGACGGCAGTACGACATTTGTGGACCGACATTTGTGGCCCCGACATTTGCGGTTCGACATTTGCGGCTTAACATTTGCGGCTCCGACATTTGCAGCCCTGACATTTGCGGCTCAAAATGGGTTTTTTTTTAAATTTATTTAAACAAATAATAATAATAACTCATTTTTGACCCGCAAATGTCGTACCACTGTATAGACCCTCGAACCTGTATTCTCGCTACATGCCTGTTCTGTGTGTCATTTTTATAAAGATTCAATTGAATCTGAGAAAGCTCGTTACTTTCAGAACTACCCAATATTCATAAACTCTACACTAAACACACATGGTTTTTAAAAATTCTTTGAATAAAATATCATTTTCAGCACCTTTTTCTTTCTTAAAAACTCATTATCTACCGGATGACGTATTGTTTAAACTTCCGTTTATCTTAATAATCATTCATTAAAGCGGAAACAGGTGATTTTTTTTGGAAAAACATTCTTGCAGTAGATTTTTCGCTTGATTTCGCCGCTTACGTCGTCGCGCTTAAACAAAGCGTTCACCCACCAGTTTTCAAAGAATTTTCACGAATTTAATTTACTGATATTGGTGAGTCAGTGAAATTTTTTATTGACTCGAATTCGAGAAAATAATTTATTTGCTATGACGGAAGTTTCTTATTTTCGCGGAAGATTTTAATTTCCGAGCTAACTTTGGCTGTGATTTTAGGGGTTCATTATTCAGGGCAGAAAAAAACACTAAGAAAAATAATGGCAGCCAAAGATGTTATATAGTATGTCTCACGAGAATAATGAAAAAAAGTTGCCACTATATAATGCAGTGGTCAATAATGGCGCGTATAGGGGGCAGTGCATGTCACTAATTGTTTGTATATGCCCTATGGTGTATCAAAAATTTTAAGTTTGGCACGGAATCGGACTTTTTGATATTATCCCGGCAAATTTTTTTGCTAACTTTTCGAAAACAAACTTTATCAGGCGCATATAAGCAGACAAAAATATTTCCGTTGCAAAATTCCTCGAGGCAAAACTCGTCATTTTAAACTTTTTCTTGCTAATAATCCCAAACTTAGGTGGAATGTTTGATGAATAGACTCGAAGTTTGCTCGATTTCTCATATACATTTATGTTTATAATATTTTACCCTTAAGCCTAAAACGATTCCTTGTATGGTCTACTCGAAAATTTTGATTTTTTTGCGCATCCAACTTGTAAAATATCTTTCAAAAAAGATCGAAAATTTTTTAAATGAAAAAGGGCGCACAAATCGGGTGCACAAATGTCGGGGCGCAATTATTAGCGTGCATATTTAGGGGCGCAAATGTCGGTGCGCAATTATAGAGCGCCAATGTCGGGGCACAAATGTCGGAGCGCAAATGTCGGGGTGCATATGTAGGGGCGCAAATGTCGGGTCACAAATGTCGAGGCGCAAATGTCGTGGCGCATATATCGGGTGCGCAAGTGTCGTTGCGCATATGTGAGATCGCAAAGCCCTCATCCGTTTATATACCTAGCGACAGCTTATACTCTAGTTATATCTTGCTTGCTGATAGCGTTTCCGCTAGCCGTACCGTTGAGTATATAAAGAGCCTTAAGTCATTATAATTATATGCATGAGTTATAATTAGAATTTCGAAAATATTTTCGATGTTTTAACTTTTTGAACTCGCCTACATAAAATTTGTTGCAATGAATTTTTTTATCCAGACCTTACGTTTTAATGAAGTATCAACTTGAGAGCAATCAAGCGAAGATGAATATAAAGATCTAGACTATTCAGTCCATTTTATGATTCTATTGAGCTCGAGATCGAGAACCTTATTAGTTTTACTTAAATCTGTGAATAAACCTAGCAGCAATACCCACTTAAAGGACCAGTCTGGTCGGAAAAAAGTTGCCATTTTGTTGATATTCAGAAAGTTCATAAAAAATGGAGCATTTTTTGTTTTCACGGCATGTTCTGAATCGTTGTCGTTTTCGAGATAATTGTGTATGAAGTTGGCGATTTGAAATTTTTTGTATTACAACGAAAACATGTACTTGATAAATTTTCCCTGAATCAATCAAAACTGTATATTGAGAAGAAAATGAACATTTAGAAAAAATACATATAGATTTTTTTATAATTCGTCGAGACGAATAAAATTGCACCAAAATTATACAGTTTGAACAATGTCTTGGGTTATTGAAACGAAAATCTTTTTAAATTTTCAAATGAAAAAAAACAAACCCCACTTTATGCCGCAGTCTTGCCCCCCCCTTATGTTTTTTCTAAAATTTTTGAAAAAAATGTTTTCTTTTTTTTCAAACTAAAAATCTAATGGAGTAATAAAGGTTGAGGAAACGTTTTCTTGTAAATTTTTATGCTTTGGGCTCTGTCTGTGCTCTTTTGTGATAACAAATTAGCTCGCCTTGAATTCACATTCATTTTTCCGTGTGGTCAATTTAAAATCTTGGAAATCTTCTTCATTACTAATTAAACTCCAGTTTCCTCTCTCTCCTATTTTTACTCTTTTCCTAACACTTGCATGCAATCTTAACTAGATAACTGGATAATTTGATTGACGTCTTGGAAAAAGTTTGTTCCTTCTCTACAAACTTTCTTATAAAAATTTTATGTTTCTGCAATTTCTTGTATTCTACTTTTTTTTTCAAACTTTTATTTCTGAGGGTATTCCGAAAATACAGGGTATCTCAAATGAACTGATCCACTTTTAATTTTTTAAACATGTTTCACATATTTATCCGAAAATCTTCAAATGTAATTTTATACGGAGAATCGATTGCGCGCATTTTCGAAGTATGAAAAAATTTTTCTGACTCTGATTCAGGGAATTTTCGCTTCAATACATCATAAAAATTCTCCGTATAAAATTACCCATTAGGATGATTTTCGGATAAATATATCAAACATACGTGGGCAAGGGAGGCGGGACTGGACCCAAAATACGAAATGATTTTGTATTTTTAAGCGTTTTTCCTGCCAAAAATAAGTATTGGTTTCCTATTTTTCCTTTAAATTTTTTCAATACGACGAATTGGGGTGGGGGGACAGTCCTCCCCCCGCCCACGTATAATGTCAAATATGTTTAAAAAATTATGGGTGGGTCAGTTCATTTGCGATACTTTGTACTTGGCGCGTTGATCCTATCGTCTCCATGTGGGAATTTTTTGCAGCACATTTAATTAGGTTGATGAAATATGGTAAAGAGTAAAGAGAGGGATTTGTTGCATTAATTATTTGTGGGGCTTTTTTAAGATTAAGGGCGCAAGCTTCTTTACATTTCTTTGAAATTCGAGAATTCGAAAGAAAAGGCGTGTGCATATATAAGGCTCATAAGTCAGAATATAAAAGGACAGTTTGAGGAAAGGATTATTTGGGGGTAGCTATATAATTTAGCTATAGAAATTTTGGCATCTTGTTTTTTTACATTTTCATTGTATAGTCTGAGTATTTGAAAATTTTGGAAAAAGTTAAGTTTTCAATTTTTATCAAAAAATATATTTTTGTCAAAATTTTTCTATGTTTGTCCCAATGGTCTGCGGGCGGTCTGCAAAATTTATTTTTTGGGGCTTATATTTTGCGAACGACCTTCCAAATCTGAAAAAATGAAACTTTTTCCAAATGATCCCTTATGTTTTGAAGGCCCCCGATGTTGATCATTTGGACTGTTTTAAAATTTCAACTGTCTACACGTATCGTCTCACACACTAATGAGTTCATGACTAACAATTTTTTATGCTTTATTGAATATCAATTCTAAAAATTCTTTAATTTATTTTATTGAATTCAAAATCATCGTTTGATAATAAGCCTACATAATTTGCTTTAACACTTCCCTGTCTACGTTAATAGTTTTTCAGAAAGTACATTTAATGAGTATTATGCTGCAAAAATTGTTTCAAAAAAAGTTTGTTTCAAAAAATTTATAAAATTTTTATTGAGACTTAATTGAATTGTAAAAACGAAATTTTGTCCTTCATAAAGTCCGTTTCCGCCGCCAATGGGAAAAAAGTCCGGACGAGTTGGTCAAGTGGTAAAGCTCTTTGCACTCCGAAGGGCGAAAATGTACTTCTCGAAAAACTATTAACTTAACTTCGTCAGGGAACAACTTGTCTCCGATGTAGATGATTTTGGTGTCAAACGTTTTCCCTTATCGTTACACGTTTAACGTAGTAGGATTTGGAAAATTTAATATGCGGGCGCGGACGATTCTATTCGAAGAATATATGAGATTTGTGAAAAATTTTAGAATTATTTTTAGATCAAAACTCGAGTTGAGGTGTGAAAATTTTCTTCCTTATTATTTTCGCTGAATAACCCATGAAATGATGAAAAATGAAGATTTTAGGTGAGCAAAAAAAGCAATCTTCCTATCAATGTTGTGTTCTGGTGCTCGAGGATCCAACTTTTACATACATTTATTGTATCTTTATCAGGAATTGTTGGTACAGGTTTAAAATTCCTGGTAAAGGTACGATAAATGCATGTAAAAGTTGGATCCTCGATCATCAGGGTACAACACTGCTTCCCATTTGAAGTGAAAGTGTGCACTCCCCTGCCCTCAATCAGAACTTCTGATTGCCGCCAACAAAGAATTCATCCCTATCTCTTAAGTAAAAAATAAATAATTTAATCTTTAGTGCCGACCTTGAAAACTGGCTCAACGTCAACATCAACAACACAGAATCCATAAATGTTGACACCCTTTATGACGAACCTTCAATATACAGTGGCCATGATTGCTGGTTCCGCGTAATGAACACTCTTGTCTATGGCTTCCTTATGATATGTGGCCTTTTTGCAAATTCCCTATTTTGTATTGTTATTTGGCGGAGTGAACGTTTACATACGGTTACGCATATGCTAATGACGAATTTGGCGCTATGCAATTTATTGTTCTTGCTGTTTCACCCAGTATTTTTTATGGGTACTTATATTTTGCAGATGAATTGGATTTTTGGTAAGTAGGGGAATTAAAAATTGATGAAAAATGAAAATTTTAGGTACTGTTATGTGTAAAGCATCATTTTCTATTGTCTATATAACTGCCACAGGTAATGCAGAGAAAAAACTATTTAAGCTTAGGTTCATGTTATGATTAGAAGTCAGCCAGGATCAAAAAGGGCTGAGTCTCCAAAGCCCACTACTCTTTGGACTTATGAGCCTAGGCTTCATAGGCTTAGATAAATTTCAGGTTTAGGCCTATGCTTAGGCTTAGGTTTAGGCTTAGACTTAGGATTAGGCTTATATTTAGGCATAAGCATAGGATTTTTAGTTTAACTAGTAACCAAACCTAAAACTTATTTTTAAGGCTCATTCTATTTCATGTCCCTAGTAGCTATCGACCGTTGGTTAGCCGTATTCCGAAGAAGATCTCGCCTTAATAAACAATCTTGTATAATATTAACCCTTTTGGTATGGCTGATCTCATTTTCTGTGGCAGCGCCTTATTTTTATCTAAGCAATGTTTCCAACCCAGCTGATGCTGATCCTGAACTAAGACCTTTGTTAAAAGGTCAATCCTTTGAAACCCAAAAAGGGCTCTTAGGAAATCAAAGGTCGCAATGTGGAATTGAATGTGTTTCGTGTAAGCCAAAATTACAAATGGTAGGTTTTATGGTAATTATGGAAATGAGAAAGGATAGGCATAAAATAAAACAAACAATATTCATACCCTTATTCAGGCAAATTTGTGTATTGAAACGAAAATATAAAAATCGTCAATTTTGATGCCAAATCTATATTTATAGGTGCTGTGCAGAGGTTTTTGACTATGCTGAATCCGAATTTGAAGTCAAATTCAAAATTTGATTTTTCTATGCAAAAATCGGTTTTTGGTAAAGTGAGCTCAAAATCAAAAATAAACCTTACCATCTTGCTCATAGTAATCGAAAACCTCTCAACGACACCCATTTTAACCATAATTTTTGAACCTAAATTTATGATTTTTCAATTTTCGTGCCAATATACAAAATTTGCCTGAAAATCAGCTTTATAGGTATATGTTTAGGCATAGGTATTGGTATAAACTTATTCATTTTCCACCATTTAGATCACTATAATAGCCCAATATTGTATCCCACTTATGATCATGATCCCTCTATATGGCCATCTATCATATTTTCTTTGGAAGAGGCCAACAATAGGCATCCAAAGCCTTGAACGATCAAAAAAGATCCATCGCCGCAGAAAAAGGACTTTGATGACTTTATTAGCTATTTTATTTTTCCTTGTAAGTTTTTTGTTCACAAAAAAAGATAGTTATGCAAATTTTGGATATAAATATGTAAATTTTGATATATAGTCGACTCTCGAGGTTTTTATATCACATTTTTGTGACCCTGAGACTGGGCTCAAGGTAACGTCCTATCGAAATGACAAATATCGAGAATTGACGTTCTTCGGTGACTTTGAATGGTGGTTTATCGAGGTTTTCATATCACATCTTTGGCCAAAAAGCGCATTCTTGGCAAAAAATAACAATTTTTGATCATTTTTGGTGAAAAAAATCATATTTTATTGAAAAACGGATATTTTTAAATAATTTTCATGGGTCAAAACTATTCATGGACAAAAAATCAAAGTTGACGTCTTATCGAGGGCTAGAATAAGGACTGTGGTTGATTGAAAGTGACGTCTTATCGAGGGCTTATGACAAACAAATTACACAGGTTTTCGCCGGGATTGGAATAGTGTGACGATCGAGGGTGATGTCTTATCGGGGTGTCGTCTTATCGAGAGTAGACTGTAAATATGCAAACTTTGATACAAATATGCAAATTTGTCTGAAATAAACCAATTTTTTAGATAGTATGCTGGTCGCCTTTGTTTTCCGTGGGTATTTTGCATACATATCGTCTAATACAAAACGATTCACTTTCTTTGTATATTTATACTTCTATGATAGCATTATTTGGGGTTATGTTAACTCCATGTTTTTATTTATTGAATGATGGGTTCAGGCGGCAGATAATAATGATGTTCTTGTGTGGCATGGAGTTGATACAAGATGCTACGAGTACTAATATTAAATGTGAGTATAAAAAAATGGAAGAATAGGATGACGTTGTGTTTAAAAGCATGGGAGGAGGATTAAGTTATGTCTTAGGATTGGATTAGGCTTATGCTTAGGACTTGGCTTAGGCTATGTTTAGAGTAAGCTTAGGTTTAGGCTTAAAGGGGTGAAAATTGAGGCCCCTTCTCCAAAAAATTTTTTTGAAAAATGACCTTCTAGGGGTAAAAATGGGATGAAAAATCGATTGCGCACATCCCCGTCGTGTGAAAATGTTTCCTTCACCTTTTTTTCGCGAAAATAGCACTATTTTTTGGAATTTTGCAAATTTTAGGAAAACGTGAAATAGTGCTATTTTCGCAAAAACAAGGTGAAGGAAGCATTTTCACGCGACCGTGATGTATGCAATCGATTTTCACCCTATTTTTACCCCTAGAAGGTCATTTTTCAACAAAAAATTTTGGAAAAAGGGCTCTAATTTTCACCCCGTTTAAGCTTATGCTTAGGCTTGTGTTTAGGTTTAAGCTTAGGCTTATTCTTATGCTTAGGATTAGGCTTAAGCTTAGACGGAAGGACGAACAGAAAGATAGATACAGGAATAGATTCTTACAAATTATGACTTTTAGCAACTGATGGAGGACAAAGCGTCTTAATACGAAGAGAAGAAAACTATGAAAGCAGCGAAAAAGAACATTTGGGTGGCAAAAATGGGATCCTAAAAGCCGTCCATTATTCTACAACCATCCCTGCTTCTTTGTGCACAAACTAATCATCAAAAAATATTTTTTATTTTAAATTTTGTATATGCGTTTAACATTTTGTACAAAAAATATAACTTTTCAATAAAAAATTTCATTATTGCATCATCAAAGTCTTGAGGTTCTGTTCTAATATTGCTTCTCGACAATCTTCGAATACACGGCGAATATTTTCGGTGTCGATGGCAGTGGTGAAATGGTAGAAGAATGGTTGGGTTCGGTCTTTTCGGCTTTTCTCGAACTTGTCCACAAGGAAAAATTGTACATCTCTTATTGAGTATTGATCACCGTTGAAGTCGGCGAAGAATTGTCTGATGTCAGATTTTGGGACTTTTTCTAAAAAAATTTTATTTGAAAAATGTTAATCATAAGATCTCTAACAGCAACGGAGGGTCTACTAAGCCCAAAACAAGAAAGTAATAAAAATTTACCTAATCACTCTATTTTAGCGAAAATTTTTGTAATTCATTAATACAAAAACCGTTTTTTCGTAAATTTGTGCATCAGAGGCTTATTCAAGTGATCTGGGGGGGGGGATCCGCTATTTAAAATTTAAACCCTCCGAAGGCGAAGATATTTTTCCAACTTTGAAAACTTTTTAAAAAAAATATCCTTTTTACCATTTTTGCCAAAAATGCAAATTTTTTGCCCAGAAAGTCATAACCCATGGTGGATTGGCAAACAATTCACTTTGCACTCGAAGGTTCGATCATGCTAGGACGAAATTTTTATTTGATCGATTCAAAAAAAGTTGTTAAAAGAAGCTATCCATAAAATTGATACAAGAATTTTTGCTTCTCTTTTTTCCCTTGAAACACATCCACTAAACCATATGAGTGAGATCCCTATCGGAATCGAACCTTCGACTGTATTTTCGATTCCGCTAGGGTTCTCACTCATATATGTATCTCTATGGATAGGTTTCAGGGGGTAAAATGATAAGCAAAAATTATTATCTACCGTTTCCCGCTGTACTTTTATCTCCATAGTGCATTGAGTAAGGAAGTCAACCGTTTGATCTGGAAAATTAAGCAACATTGAGCCCGTAGATTCGATTCCCACGAGGGTAAAACTTTTAATTAAGAAAACACTATGTAAAAAATGAAGCAAAAATTTTTTCTTCATTTTTTACAAAACATTTGTTTGAAAATCAAAAGTTTCACTGTGGAAATCGAACCTGCGGGCCCAACGTTGTTTAACTGCAAGATCGGATGTTGGCTTCCTTACCCACTGCACTATGGAGCGCCCAATTATTATGACGTACAGCAGGAAATGGGGTATATGAGGTTTTCTTTTAACAACTTTTTGAATATGATAAATAAAAATTTTTGCTCGGAGAGACCCTCCACCAGTCGTTGCAAAGTGAAACATATGCCACTTCGCCATGATTGATCTTTTTCTCTGCTCTGAAAATGCCCTATATAAAATTTAGCAATACCCTACCCAATGTATACTAAAATTCCGAAAAGGTGAAGGCAAGGGTCAAAATTTTAAAAAAATGCCGCCAATAATTCAACTCGTTGAGCGCTTCAAAACGAATATCATATTATAGGGTCTTGGGGGTTTGACTCATGGCTGAGTGGCTAAAGTGACAGTTTTGCAGTATATATATCGGGTTCGAATCCAGCTTCAAATTTAAAGTTGTCCAAATTTCATGAAAATTTTTGCATATCTCTATTTTGGCCTCTAAAATACTTTGTAATCATTTTTTGGCAAATAAATACTTGATGGAGCTTTATAGTAATAATTATTTTAACTTTGTTAAAACCTAACTTACTATACAGCTTAAGCAAGTATTGTCTGACCAAAAAATAATAACAACGTGTTTTAGAGGCTAAAATAGAGATATGCAAAACTTTTCATGGAATTTGGACAACTTTAAATTTGAAGTGGGATTCGAACCTGAGCCTATAAACTAAGAATCTGTCATTTTAGCCACTCAGCCATGGGTCAAACCCCCAAAATCCTATGATATAGTACTCGTTTTGAAGCGCTCAGCGAGCTGAATCGATTGGTGGCATTTTTTTTAAATTTTACCCCTTGCCTTTTTACCTTTCTGAATTGGCACTAGGCGTTCGGTTACCAGTCAACGGTTACCGGTCAACGGTTACCGACCATCGGTTACCGGTCAACGGTTACCGGTCATCGTTACCGGTCATTACCGGTCAACGGTTACCAATCAATTTTTCTTCATCACAAAAGGTTTTCATAAAAAGTAATGTTCTGCAAAGTTGTTTCTCATAATCTAAGGAACAACTTTATAGAACATCACTTTTCATGAAAACTCTTTTGTGAAGCCGGTAACCGTTGACCGGTAACC
>JAQGBS010003789.1:0-11063 GCA_034698545.1 Acrobeloides obliquus
TTCGTATACGAATTCGTATTTCGACTTTTTCGCCTGTCGACGTTTTTTTTGATCGACAGTAACCTTTGGGACCAATTAGTATTTTGGGGCCCAGTACCCCCCTCCCCCCCCCCTCCCGCTTGCCCATGTATGACGTAGAGGCTGAATAACCAGCTAATCAACTAGATAAAAAATTTACCATCTGTAGTAAAATCCTTATAACATCCAACTGTATAGAAACCAAAAGTCAACACCATAACAAAAATCCATATAAAGCAAATCACTCTAAGAAACCATAATTTTCTCAAAAATTTCAACCCCAAAACTTACATGTAAATCACAGGTGGATCAAAAACCATCTTATCTACTTTTGGAAAGAAAAATATTGTTATTCTACTAATTGATAGCATACACATAAAGAACAAGAAGCCATTATAATCAATTGTATCAATCATCCCTATGTATACCATCGCCGAATTCTCGTACAAAATTGTGCCCGCATAAGTTGTAGGGATGGCAACAAGAAATTGGAATAGATTGCTTAAAAAATCGCATACTAATATGTGCCACGAAATGATGAAAAACGGCAAGTTCTTGAAGTGTTTCCGACCCTGAAAAGAATTTGATTACAACAAAATAGATCAAAGCGACGTACTTTTACGAAAACCACCAATAACAAAATGTTTAATAGCAACGAAACGATTGATAGCAGTAAATATATTGTAGCAGCAAATATCCGCAATATTCCGGAACTCATGGTTTTATAAAAAACGATTGTATAGCAAGACCAGGCCAACTTGTCGGAATATCTTGACGCATTAAAAAACCACGGAATTAAGCGGAGATGATTAAATTAGCAATTGTGAGCGGTATTGGCAACATAGATCATTGCGTGCCATTTTGTTTATTTATTAGATTCATAATGAAACAATTATAGCCGTTATTATAGGTTTTATTACATCGACTTTAGTAGTTGTTTACAAAAAGTTTTTGCTAAAAATTTTTTTGAGCAAAAACTTTTTGCCGGAGCTGGGAGTTGAACTCGGCTACATTGTGGTTTTATAAATGAAAAGTGTAAAAACTTTTGGAACAACCCAATACGTAAAAAATCTCAAGTTGCGTACTACTGATTTAATCAAGAACAACACTCTTTTCGAGCAAATGCAAAAAACTATAAAGCAGTTTTCTCCAGCATGATAAGAAAATAATGAGGGAATTTTTTATGAGTCCTATAGATTTTGATGAGTCCCATTAATTTGTATGAGTTCAATGGATTTTTTATGAGTCCAATAAAAAATTTAGGTAAAGGTAACCCATACCTTAAAATGACACGGGAGCGCTTTGAATCGGATGAAAACGGGAGGCCTAAGACCCCTATCCAAAAATAATGGGACTTATAAAAATCTATGGGACTCACAAGCTTTAGGCTTAAGTCTAGAGTCTAAAGCCTAAGCTTAAGCCTAAGGCCTAAGCCTAAGCCTAAATCTAAGGCCTAAGCATAAGGCTTAGATTTAGGCCTAAGGCCTAAACCTAAAGCCTAAATCATAAAAACATGAACTCATAAAAATTCATTGGACTCAAAAAATAATGGGACTCATAAAAATTTATGGGACTCACATTGTCGACTAGAACCTCTCGGTTTTAGTTCTGTATTCTAGATTTTTGATCGTGAAATCCTGATTTTGAGCCTTACATTAGATTCTGTCACTTTAAATTCGTACTTGGTGTAATTATCCACATGGACATCTCCTACTATTGTGAACCCAGAGTCCCTGCACTTGTGACCAACCACTTTTAACTGTTTGGATAAAAGACCATCTTGAATATAGGCTCGAAGCTGGCTGAAGTTGTCCGAATATTGATTGTTATAAAAGAGCACAATACTCTTAAGCCCAGGTGGAACATCCGTAATTTCTGGTAATGCATCTTTGTCAATAACTAAAAAAAGTTATAAAAACTAATGAAATTTTGAAGCTTTACGGCCTGGGGGCGTGATGGTAATTCGAATGGAGGAACAACAGAACAATAACTTGGTAGGCCATCGAAACGGCATAGTTGCTTCCACCAGTGATACAGTGTCAAAGATCATATCAGGAAAATAAGGGTGTGTATTGAAGCGAAAATATGAAAATTTTAGATTTCTCTTCTAAAACCAACTTTTTAGACTAATTTCTAGGCAAAAAATTGATTGCGCGCATTCCCGAAGCTTGAAAATGCTTCCTTACCCTGATTCAGGAAAATAAGAGGTAGTAGGGCCATTTTTTGCAAAAATTCAAAAACAGATTTTTTTAGCCTTCAATGTACCGCATTTTTACCCCCCCCCCCCTCTTTAAGCATTGTATTGTTGCCATCCGTTGGATACGTATGACTTAGTTTTTCGTGGCACTTTTTTATTACTTTTTATTATGTACCTATTAGTAATCGTGTAAAAATTATTTTATTACCCCTTTATAGCGCTAATAAAATTTGATATTTCCTAGAAAAATAAGTTCCTTGTTCATGGTAGAAGTTTAAACCAACAAACAAGTAGTTAATAATACTATTATGGTGTGGCCTGGTTATGAGTCTATAAAACGTATTACATTTAATGTAATCACATTGACTGCGGAAGTTAAACGTCTTTGAGCGTTACTATTGCTCCTTGTGTAACAGTTCTGGCTGTAACATGAAGCTATTTTCTCGAGATTTTCACTGGTTTGTTGAATTATTTATGAATTTATTCATGGTTACTAACAATCTGTCGTTGTATTTCATATTATATAAAAAGAGAAAAGATGAAACTCTGGGAAATGGCTTTTTTCATCTTCTTCGGACTTTATCGATTTTTATAGTTATTGGGGTATGTATGTCTTTCAAGTACAAAAATAGTTTTTTGTAATATTTTTAAGGCCGCCACTAATACGTTCGGACGCTCCCGAACGGGCTTTAGTTCACTAATTGTGCTCAAAAGCATCGCTAATAGGCGTTCGGGCACGTCCGAACGTCCCCGAACGCATCCGAATGTTTCCGTCGCATTAAAAAGATTTTCTGAATATTTTTCAACCAAAACACATTTTATTTTTGTTTTTTTTTCTTTGAATCCGGATAATGATTCTCAATTTGGATTCTGAATTCGTATTCTGAATCCGAATTCCAGATTATAGTTCTCAATCTGGATTCTGAATCCGGATTATGATTTTCAATTTTGGTTCAGAACCCAGAATCCGAATTCAGAATCCGAAACCAGATTCAGAATCCTAGGCTTTAACTTAGGTTTAGGTTTTTAGGCTCAGGTTTTTTCGATGTTACATTCGAAAAATGTTACAAGAAAAAATACCGTCCTTTAATATATATCGATAAAATCCCAAAAAAACACATAAAATCTTCATGATTCTTTTTAGATTGTCCAATATGAAGTAGCGTTCATGTTTCCAATTTATGGGATTTTTATGGATATATACTTAAAATATGCAAAAGCTATAACTACACCTCAATGTTTCTTATATCAGCCTATTCATTTGCCAATATATTTTGTAATGACATGTCTTGTGTTGAATAGATTCTACATATTTTTAGATTGGCCGAAAATCGAACCGATATGATTCTATTTCAGCTTTACAATTTATAAATTGCGTGCGTTATTTGGGATCACTATGTGCATAATGTTTTCGTTGCTCGCTGAACACCAAAAAGAATAATGTTCCAGAAAAATGTTATTCTTTAAAAATTTTCTGATCTTGGGATATGAGACTATTCTCAGAGTTCTACAGTAGCGGCCAAAAACCTTGCATAATGAGTAAAAAATGCAATGTTATTATGTATTTATGTAGAACATAAAATCAATATCACCTAAACGCATAAAATATTGAAGTTTGCAAGTCAATTTGCTGTAAAACGTGTGCAGCTTATCAGCTAATTACTTCAAATCAGCTAATACCTTCAAATTTTTTACAAGTTAAGAATGCCCTACAACACAACGTGACAAACTGTGTCCAAAAGTGGGAAAATTTTAAAACATGCTAAGAATGATTTTTTATGCATGATTAAATATTATTTTAATGTTTCCAAGTTTGTGCTATCAAGTTTTCTGTGTTTTTTTAAAAAATGAGTCATTTTGCTTGATTTGCAATGGCAAAATATGAAGAACCGAGACGGGATTTGAACCTAGAACTTGCAGTGTCGTAGACGACGCATTAGCCACTACACCACGGAGGTCGTTTTTAAAAAAACTTTTAATTTTTATTGTCTATATGCGTAATTTTGAGCCCTAAATTTAAAAAGAGATGGGCTCTTTTTTGTTTTATCCGTTTTTCATGATCTTGGTCTTAAAAGATGCGTAATAACTAGCTAAACAATGTTACGAGAGCGTTTTTTTCAAAAAAAATTTTTTTTAAGTAAAATATTGTCAAATTTTGTTACCAAAAATCGATTTTTTAAAGGAAAATACGTTTTTTTCAAAAGTAAAATAAAAAACTCCTCGCAACTTTGTTTACCTTGTTGTTACGCATATTTTAAGACCAAAATTAAGAAAAATGGATGAAGCTGTCAAAAGTGGAAGATTGAAAAATAATCACTTTTTTCAAACAGATTTTTCTCTATGAAAATAAAACCGAATCCAAAAGTTTTTGATTTGGTCTTATTATTCACTATGTCTAGATATTTTTTTAAAAAAAAGATATTAAATTTCAAAGAAATTATGCCGAGTTATCCACTTTTCTATATGAGGATGTCTTTTGACATTAAAAATTGTGATAAAATGACATGACACAACTTCAACAACATTAAATTCGTAGTTAATATTGATTAAATAATCATTCTAAATCGATTTGAAGTGGATTTGCGCATTTTCCCATTTTGAGTCACACTTTGTCATGCCGTGACAAGAATATCTAGGACTTTTTCGAAATTTCCACCATCAATTGGGGTGGTTCTCTTGTTAAAAAATCCTCTGCCGTTCTTTTGCCAATATGCGCTTATATTGAAAAACTAAATCTAGATTATATTATGAGAAAATTACAAACATATTACCAAACATGAGCCATTCTAATGACTGATATTACAAATGATAAGATTATAAAAATGAGAAAAGGGTAGCAAGTTGAATTCCTGACGTCACGACAAGTTTTACATGATTTTTGCATTTTCAAGTGATTCTTTCGGTCTTTTTGTCGAGAAAAACCCTTTCATCGCCAGTGGTACCGTTTCGGTAAAGGTTTGAAAATTTTCAGTAAGCAGTCATTTTCTAAAGCAAATTTTCAACATTTGCAGCGCAAGCATAGTAGGTGCAAAAAGCCTTATCCAAATTCACAAATTTGATCTATTTTGTTTTAGTGTAATTCTGTATAGTTAGAACTAGAATATAACGAGTAGCTCAAGCTCAATTCATAGAAAATAGCACGATGACGGAATTGTTCTTTTTCCATTCCATCCTCCTCTTTTGTTTAGCCTAAATCTCCGCCGCAAATTGCAGTTGCTAGTTGTCTCTTTTTAGTAAATTGTTCGAAAAAACGATCACAGACCATAAAAAATCTCTAGTTTGATGATTCAATTTAGAAATGGAATAAAAAACGGATTAAGATTACTAAGCGGTCGAAAATGAAGCATCCTGCACAAAATTTATGATTATAATTGGACAAATCCAAATAAATAAACTAAAGTTCCACATTAATGATGTTCTGTTTCATAAAGTAGGAAGCAAAAATTTATGTATGAATTAATTATGAAACTATGCTATTCCCAAATTTTATTGATTGTTTGTTACTTAAGTAAATTTTTGTTGTGGTGGGTTTTGGAAGTCACCTATCTTTTTACACAAACGAAAAACTCTATTCTAGTCCGTGACAGGCCACTTTGTCGACTACTTCACTTTAGCGACTCCTTACTTGTTCTTAGGCTTAGGCTTAGACAAGACTTGAGTTTGGAGTTAGAATAGGCTTAAAGGGAGGTTCACCGATGGGGGAAAAATCCGATTTTGAAGAAAAAAGTTCAATTTTTTTGTATTTCTAAACAATTTGATTTTAAATAAAAAATAATAAAAAATGTGAAAAAAAACTTGCATATGTATGGTAATATATACAGGGTGGTGCAAAAAAAACCTCAATTTTGAAACTTTTGAGGGCCATTTTTTAAAAAAAATTAGGGTTAAAAACCTTTTTTTGCCATTTTAAGGAGCTTTTATGGGTCAAAAAATTTTTTTAACGCCGGAATCGTATTTTCAGCTATTTTTACTCTTAGAAATGATGTTTTTAGAAAAAAAATTTTCGAAAAAATGGCCCTCAAAAATTTCAAAATTGTGGTTTTTTTGCACCACCCTGTACTAAAAATGTCTTATTTATGCATTATCTCGGCCAAAAATGCATTTCATAAAAAATTTTTTGCATTTTGATATTTTGAGTAGTGTAATTTTTAAAATTGTTGCAAAAATTTTAAAAAAGTTTGCAAACTTTTTCGAGGAAATCGTAAAAAATCGCTAAAAAACACCATTTTTTGGCATTTTGACCCTTTAGGACTGGGTTTCACGCTTTTTAAATGCTAGCAATCGATTTTTCAGGCAAATTTTATTCCCAGGAGGTCAGAAATACAAAAAAATAAAACTTTTTTCTTCAAAATCGGATTTTTCCCCCATTGGTGAACCCCTCCCCTTTACACATAAGCTTAGACTTGGGGCCCCAAAGTCTAATCCTAAGGTCAAGTAACGAGTCGTCGAAGTAGTATGACACAATCTTAAGCATTTTTGAAAATTCAATTTCTTTAGTATCATTTTCGCATCAACAAACAACTACCACACCGACTGAAACAACTACCACGTCGACAGTAACAACTTCCACATCGACTACCACTATCACCACAACAGCAAACTGCATTTCTTCCCTAGGGTGCTATTCGGATAGTACCAACCGACTGCTTAGTTATTTGTCATATTCTAACAGCGGAAACAGCATTACAAACTGTATCGAAACTTGTATACAAGCTGGCTATTTATATGCTGGTATGTAGCGCCGTAAAGATATTAGTAGGGTTCCAAGTTTACGGGTACAACCCCAAAAACTTTGTTTTTCGTAAAAATTTTGAAGCTAGCTTTCCCCTTCGACCAATTTCGTTTTTCTAACATCTTTCCAGGTTTGTCTCTTAACCCCTATCCGGAGTATATCTTACTGGTATTGCGTGCCATATGACACGTGCTACATGAAAACACAAATGAATTTAGGCGTTGAAGCAAGAACATATTGTTTCTGTGATAATTGCTTAAATCTTCAATATAATAGCAAATTAGCTAACGATGCAACCTGTTATCAAAATATCTGTCCTGGCGACTATACCCAATATTGCGGTGGCGGCTGGTTGATAACGGTTTATCAATTAAGTACGCCAAACAAAATATATGAATGGCATTTCTAATTTTTAGATTGTACAAATGACGTCATAAATTGTAGCTCAACAACGACTTCCACTACGACGACAACAACCACGACGAACCCATACACTCCGGTTACGATTGGCGCCTGTGAAACCTGTGAAGGTGGATGGTCGTTTTTACAAGCGACTTCTTCTTGTTATAAGGTTAATAAAAAACGAGTCAAATTTTATGAGGAATTTTAGTATGTTTCTACTCCCTTAAATTGGACTACTGCTGAATATGTGTGTGAAATGGTAGGAACAAATCTGGCGTCTATTCATAGTCAAGCGGAGAATAATTTTGTTGCAAGTATGCCAATTTTCTGATGCGTATCATACTGATTCTTTAAGCATTATCCGGAAATACTAACATTTTTATCGGTTTAAACCACCTATCCGGACAAGGCACTAGCCCAAATTGCACTTTTTCATGGACTGATGGCTCCCCCGTAGATTTCCTATACTGGAGCACGGGCGAGCCAAACAACTCCGGAGGGACATCTTGTGCGGATCCCAATGGAGAACAATGTGTAGACATAGTGAATTCAAACGGTCAATGGAATGACCTTAATTGCCGTAATGTCATGGGATTTGTATGCAAATACAGCGTCCCTGTGTGCACAACGACTACGATTTCCACCACAACTACAACTCCCACCACGACTACGACGACGAACCCATACACTCCGGTTACAATTGGTGCTTGTGAGACCTGTGAAGGTGGATGGTCATTTTTACAAGCGACTTCTTCTTGTTATAAGGTTAATAAAAAAACGAGTCAAATTTTATGAGAAATTTTAGTATGTTTCTACATCCGTAAATTGGACAACTGCTGAATATGTGTGTGAAATGGTAGGAACACATCTGGTGTCTATTCATAGTCAAGCGGAGAATAATTTCGTTGCAAGTATGCAATTTTCTAATGCACATCATATTGATTCTTTAAGCATTATCCGGGAACGCTCAAATTTGGCTCGGTTTAAACCACCTATCCGGCATGGGCACTAGTCCAAATTGCACTTTTTCATGGACCGATGACTCTTCCGTAGATTTTCTAAACTGGAACCCGGGCGAACCAACCAATTTCGGAGGGACATCTTGTGCGGATCCCAATGGAGAACAATGTGTAGAAATATTATCTTCAAACGGCAAATGGAATGACATTAATTGTCGTAATGTCATGGGATTTGTATGCAAATACAGCGTTCCTGTGTGCACAACGACTACAACTTCCACCACGACTACAACTTCCACCACGACAACAACTCCTACCACGACAACAACTCCCACCACGGCTCCCACAACAACACCTTGCTGTAATCAGTGGTCTTCGTGGAGCGTTACAGGCGCTTGTAGTGATACTTGTGGTGCATGTGGGACGTGGACTAAAACGAGAAGCTGTTTGACGGCTTCGACGTGTTCTTGCCCGTAAGAATTTTATATCTGTGCAGGTTTTACCTGGTTTTAGTGGTCCTTCAACCAAAACAGAACCGTGTAATCTAGCTCCGTGTGCATACCCTAGAAATTCCTGCTGCAACAACTACAAAGCTAGTGTCATACATAACCAAATTGTGTGCTCAAATGGTCAAACAGAAGTTTCAACCACCTCTATCCCAGAGACTACATGTCCCTCAATCACAACAACGGTATCTGGAGTTTGTTGCCCCACTGGTGGGATGTGGTCAGAATGGAGTGCCTCGGGAAGCTGTAGTGATACTTGCGGAGGCTTCGGCTATGGCACATACACTAGAACTTGCTTGACTGGATCGAATTGTCCATGCGGGTAGTTTTTTTGGCAGATTTTACCAATACCCATTTTTAGAGGCAGTTCAACCAAAACCGATCGTTGCAATTTTGCACCATGTGCCTATCCTAGAAATTCTTGCGACACTGGCTATAAAGCCCAAGCAATTAACAATGGCATCTTATGCAGCTCAACAACTTCAACTGCAAATCAAGTAACCCAAGCATCGTGTTGTCCATCGTATGTGCTATGGTCAACCTGGGGTGCATGGAGCTCTTGTACAGATACATGTGGATCTTGTGGTACTATGACAAGGACGAGAACGTGTGGTTCATCTCCATATGGGTGTCCGTGTAGTGGATCGAGTTCAGAGACTCAATATTGTAATCTAGCACCATGCCAATATCCCAGAGCATCTTGTTGTAATGGATATAAAGCTAAAGTAGTAGGTAGTTCTGTTGTTTGTTCATCTTAATGTATAAAAGTTAAAAAAATTGAAAATCTTATAAAATAAGGTTATTAACAACTCACTTCGATATTAACAGAAGCAAAAAATGACATTTGGATCAGGCATTTAAAAAAAGCACAATAGACAAGTGTCATATATTTGTTTTAATTTATGAGAAGAGGACTTTCTTTTTCAAAGTGCACGTCGCTTATTGATTGATTTTATGTTTCTGGGCTGATAATAAAACTTCAATTTTTTTATTTATGAACCGATTCATGAGATCATTTTATTAAAATATGAAAAGAAACAATGTGAAAAAAAAGATTGTTGTTAAGTAATATATCAACTGATTTTTATTCGAAATTGCACTAGATGATGTTGGAGTTATATTAGATGATGTTGGAGTTATATTTGTAATTGATGTAAATCCCGAAGTGGTAGATGGTAATGCATTAACTCTATCTAAAACACCATCATCACATCTAACAATCCCATTATCAAAAAACCTTACATGCAGAATATTTCAACCAAAATTTCACATTATTACTCGAGGTTATATACAACCTTTGACAGTTAGAAAATCCATAGGTGCTATTCCAGGGTTGATAGGCCTTCGACATCAAGCTAGACTTTGATTTGTATCCATCTTTTTTGGACTTACCTTATATTTCCGTAGGTATATGTCATCTCGTCGCAATAAAATTTAACATAATCACCATATTCGAAAGGGGTGTTAAACCAAAAATTCAATGTCCAATTAGCCAAACAATCAGTACATTTGATAGAATATTGACTTGGATTATTATATTTTGATATAATGCCATCGATGTGATCAACAAACGTGATATATGAGTCTAAAAAAATTTTTTAATGCGCTGCAGTTTTTTGTGAAAATTTAAGTCCCTCTGAAAAGAGCAAATTTTTTCGGGCCTGCCTGATCCAAATATGATCTGTGTAGCATCCCCGAAAGAGGAAATATTTAAACATATTTATTTATAAAAGTAATGGAACAATACTCAAAAGGGAAACCGGCCTCCGACGCGGCCGTCTCCCTTCAATATGAACCAGTCGACTGACTGGAGAACTAATGGAATCGTGATTTAGGTGTAGCCCAAATAAAGAGAGAAAGAATGTGGACAATTTCCAGTACATAATGATGAATGCTACATCTGCTTGGTCTAAATCTGACCTGATTTAAACTATATCTAGCCGGGCCTGAGTTTTTTTCTGTGAGCTGGATTATTCTGACCTAGACCAAAGTTGGTTTTGACTGATCTGAAATGATGACGGGCCTGATCTGATCTATACCTAGTCATTACAATAGCTGGGCCTGATCTCTGACATACTCCTGTTCCAGACCAGAGCGGTTCTGACACTATTCTGATCTGAATCTGTTCTATATCTGCCCGGGCTTGACCCAAAAAATCCGAGATATATGATTAAAAAAATTACTATTGAGATATGTATTTTGAAATGTAAGATTTCCCGACGGTGGTATATCAAAAATGTATAATCCTT
>JAQGBS010003790.1:0-11062 GCA_034698545.1 Acrobeloides obliquus
TCTCTTGACGACCGACCTAATTATTTCATTTAAAACGTTTTCTTTTTGCTCAATTTTTATTTTTTTACAGCGTGTCCCTCAAAAAAGTGCAATTTTTGTGATTTTTTCATGAAATTTTGGATCCGAAAAATTTTTTGACCCCTATAGGGGTAATTTTATGCGAAGAATCGATTGCGCGCATTCCCGAACACTGAAAGTGTTTTTTTGACTCTAATTCAAAGAAAAAATAGGGTTTTTGAAGCGAAAAGTGTCTTTGTCGCAACAAATGCGAAAAAAGACACTTTTCTCTTCAAAAACCCAATTTTTCCTTGAATCAGGGTCAAGGAAGCGTTTTCACGCATCGGGAGTGCGCACAATCGATTCCCCCGCATCGGATTACCCCTATACGGGTCATTTTTAGAAAAATTTTCGGGTCGAAAATTCATGAAAAAATCACGAAAATTCCAGGGATACCCTCTAAATCAAGTGAAAAGATTTCTGTATATAATGCTTTATGCAAATTTGGCTTCCTTGGCAAATAAAAAGATTGTAATGATTTTTGTTTAATGTTTGAGGAGAAACAAAAATAAAATCACGTCAATCTTTTTATTTTTTTCAGCGGTCATAAATTTTTATAATAATCTTTTGATCTGTGTTGTACTATATGAAGCTGTTATAAATGTTTTGTTGAGAATTTTAAAATAAAATTTTTTTGAAAAAAAATAAAAGTTGGAATATTAACCCGGATTTGCTGATAAATCGTAAGAGCCTGCTAAAAATCCGAAAATACCTGGGGCACACCGGGTCCAAAAATAATTGAGGAAAAATCGAAAAAATAGAATTATGAATCGATAATTTAAACTATCCTGAGCAACTTTTAAAAGAACACCTATGTCCGGGGATCGTCGATTTTCGAGTTCTGTTCAAAACAAGTTTTTATTATAAGATTTTCATATATATTGGAGTATGGGTGCATATAATAGCAATTTTTCGCTATGAAGGAATTCTGTTTATTTATTTCAATTTCTAAGCTTTTTAATTTTGTTAATTTTTAGATTAAAATGAGAATTTCAGATGTAAGAAAGCGTCAAAAATCACGTGGATATAATATGGGAAGAAGGAATTCAAAGCAGCGAGTGTTGAGAACCCGCAAGTCTGACCCTGCAAAAACAAAGAAACCAAAAGATCACAAATTGAACGAAGAAATTCCAAGGCGTGTTTCCAATGGCATCCACCGCCTAGCGCCGCTACCCACGCAGCTTTAAAAGAAAAGCGCGCTAAAGACAAAGCGCTTCGAATACAAAGATTGCTAAATTTACAGAAGGGAACCTTGAAAAGAGTCGGTTTTTTTGCCAAAATTTTAATCTAATTAGAGTTCAGGTCAAAAATCGAAGCATTTCTCCTCCTGCGTCACAGTCTGCTCAGCCACTATATTCACCTCAGTCGTCTTTACGAGTCATGCGAGAGGTCGGAATGAGCTCCAAAGGAAACGAAAAGTTGCGTCGAAGAGCATCAAAAGATGGAAAGCCACCATTAAGCCACCCCCATGGGGGTTTTATGCGAAGAATCGATTGCGAGCATTCCCGAACCGTAAAAATGCTTTCCTAACCCTGATTCTGTAGCAGACTTCCTTTGGAATTTTCCCATCCTTTCACTAGGTCCATCAAGAAATGAACTTTCATTTTCTATGTAATTGCCATGCGTTATGTATGATACAGAATGTGAAATTTAGAACAACTTGGTCTTCCTCAATCTCTTCATCGTGAGCTTCTTCTTCCTCAGCTTCAAGATTTTCGTCTCCTGAATCATTCGGATTGTTGGGCGGAACCACAGCTAACCTAATATTTTCTTCGCCATCATCAAAAGGTTCTTCTAGATTTTGACAAAGAAGCTTATGTAAATTACTTAGTAGGTAATTTTTTTCGCTTGTTATTTTGAATATCCTCGAGATTCAAACTTAATGCTATGATTAATTTCGCCCACACACGATGTTCTCTCGATGGTTGGTTAAAAATCACAAGTTTTTTTAAGAAAACCATGCATCATGGTTTTCTTAAAAACATGCATCACAAATCTCTAGTTTTCTTAAAACATGCATCACAAATCTCTAATTTCAAGAAAAATGTAGGCAACAAATTTTTTTGAAGGGAAAACATCAATGCCCACAAACACTGACAAAGAAATAAAAACTTGAGCCAAATCTATAATTAGTCAAATAGCTTTGAAGTAGTGCCTTAAAAGCAAAAAATGCTCCGAATTTTGTGCTCTAACACATGGCACCAACTCCATGTGCTTTCGGTCCAAAAATGTGTTTTCTACCCAAAAGTTTAAAAAAACGTGATTTTGTTCTGAAAATTTCAGAAAACGTTGAAAAATATTTATAAAACTATAAAAACTTTGAAAAATGTAGAGAAACTCCGAAAAATATTCATTTTAGAACTTTATTACGACAAAATTTGTCGTAAAAGTTACGACGCGTCATAACTTGTTACAACGAATTAGTGTTGTCGTCGTAACAAATTAGAATATTTTTGCGTCATAACAAGTTACGACGAATTAATGGCATACATGGGTCGTAATTAAGTAACCCCTGGCGCTGATAGGGCTGGGGGGGGGGACAGCGAGGGCCCGAAAAATTGATGGGGCGAGAGAGTTGGTTGGTCGTCAAAACATGGATATTTTTGCTCAAAAATGCAATTTTTTAAACCAAACCAAAAATGTAATTTTCTTGTCATTTTTGCCAAAAATGCCATTTTTAGTCATTTTTGCCCAAAATGCGATTTTGGCCAAAAATGCCATTTTTTGGTCGACAGATTCCCTCCCGCGTGAAGGGGGCCGAAAGACAAAGATTTCCTTTAGAGGGGGCGCCGCGCGAGAGGGTTTTACGACCCCCTTATCCATCTATGATTAGTGGTGCGTCGTAACAGAATTAGTAATAGAAATTTTCGTTATGACGAATTAGTGGGGGCCTAAATATTTACGACGATTTGCATTGTTTTACGTTGATTTATGACGATTTACGACGTTTTGCGCCGACCTTTAAATTAGCTCCATGAATATAATTATTTTGAAATGGCTAGACTGTTATGAGTATAATTCTTTTGGAATAATTATACTGTAATTATAGTTTAATAACGCACAAAGAAGAATCTTCTGAGGAGAAGGGATGGGCTTGAACAACTTTATATAAACAGTTAAACCTATATGAAAAGTGCTCATTAAAGAATTTTTTCCAAAGGATTTATCCATTTTACAGTATATTCGATGTCGGACAGCAACAAATTTTCAAATGCCACAATAGCAACCACTATGGCCAAATATGATGATAAGATGGGGTATGCTTAATTTTTCGATATTTATATGTGTTACGTTTGAATCTGAATATGCAGGCGATATCAGATTCGGTGATATCGCCCGCATATTCAGATGCGGGTGATATAAGGATAGGGCTAAGACGAAGGTTAAAGACAAGGCCAAGGCTAAGAACAAGGCCAAGGCCAAGGCTAAGGATAAGGTTAAGAAGGCTAAGACCTTGTTCTTAGTCTTGGTCTTGTCCTTAGCCTATTTATTGGACCGCAACTATTTTTAAGGGTAATAATTTGTTGTGATCATGAGCCCTAGATTTCTGGCGCGACTCTCATCAGACTAGTGAGGGTGTGTGCTAGCAGTTCAGAAATCGCATTTCCAGACGCTAGCCGTTCGGAAATGCGCTAGCATCCGGAAATAGTGCATTTTCACAATCTCCGAACGATTTATGGACGGTTCGCGTCAAGAAATTCGCATTTCCAGATGGCTAGCGTCAGACACGAGTTCCGAACGATTTCCGGACAGCGCACATCCAGAAATACTATAATTTCCGGGCATACGGACCGTTGTTACGCAAACATGTTACACGACATCTATTTCACGACATTTGTTTCCGCACACATATTTATTGACATTTGTCACCACGACATTTGCCACCCGAGTTGCTCAGAGTTCAACATGACCAGAAGTTTTAGTGGTCTAAATTTTTCCAGGCTTCAGACTTTTTGGACACGTGCACAAATACATATGCCAGCACACCACAATATAATTGATCAATTTTTATTATTATTTTAGACTTATTATCCTGACAAAATTTGGTCAGGGAACACAAATCATCATGTAGGACAACTTTTACAAGCTTCAATTTTTGCTGGGTCAATTTTTCAATCTGTTATAAGTATTAATAGGTATTACAACTAAATACAGGGCGTATCGAAAAATTTTTCATTTTCGAAGCTTGACAATGCTTCCCAGATCCTGATGAGGAAAGTAAGTGTGTAAATGTGTATTTTTAGCTTTTATATACACACTTACTTCCCTGAATCAGGATCTGGGAAGCATCTTCAGGCTTCGGGAATGATCACAATCGATTCCTCGCATAAAACTACCCCTATATGAGTCATTTTTAGGATTTTTGAAAAAAATTCGGGTCGAAAAAACATGAAAACATCGCCCAAATTCCAGTTTTTTTATATACCCTGTACTATTAGTTAATAAAACTTCTATAAGTTTATTGTTAAGGTTCTTATCTTATGGAAAAACGAAGAGAATACTAAAACGACGATATTATCATATAATTGGAGTCTGTATAATTATAATGTCAATTGGATTCAGCTATATTCCTTCTTATGTGTTACCTTGTTGCAAGTAAGTAATTAGTTAACCTTAAAAATTACAGAGTGGCGCAAAGAAGTGGCTTTATTGACAAAATTTATTTTTCTAAAAATGACCCCTCTAGGGGTAATTTTATGCGGGGAATCGATTGTGCGCATTTCCGAACCCGGAAAATGCTTTCCTGATCCTTATTCAGAGAAAAAATTGGATTTTTGAAGCGAAAATGGTTATTTTCCTCGTTTTTTTCTAGAATCACTTTATTTTATGCGAGAAAGCGATTTTGAAATGAGAAATATCATTTTTATGCATTAGGGAATCATTTTATGCTTTGAAAACGTGTGCAATCGCTTTCTCGCATAAAATTACTCCTAGAAGAGTGAATTGCAGAAAAAGCGAGAAAAATGACCATTTCGCTTCGAAAATCCAATTTTTCTCTGAATCAGGATCAGGAAAGCATTTTCATGGTTCGGGAATACGTGTAACGCATAAAATTACCTCTAGAGGGGGCATTTTTAGAAAAATGAATTTTCGGGTCCCAAAATGTAAAAAAAGCCACTTGTTTGCGCCACCCTGTATATACCATTTGAGAGCTTATATTGATTACATGAGTTATGGTTTGGAATATAATAAAATGGTATTTCAAAAAATAGAAGGATCAAATTCGTTTAAAGGAATTACAATGTTTAACTACGCTGAAACATATGTGAACCTACCAGTTTATATCATTTCAACTATAGTGCCGATATTTTCGTATACATATGTAATCAGGGCCGTAGCTAGGATTCGAGCTTGGATGGGGACACGACCCTTTTTTTAGGTTTGGGTGGCAATACTTTTTTTCAGATTTGAGGGCGGCAAGACTTTCATGAATAAGTAAAAAATCCTCATGAACAAAGTAAAAAATCGCATTTTGAGCAAAAATAGAGAAAATTTGAAGATTTTTGATGAAAAATAACATCCCTAGTGTAAAAATTGAAAAATGAACATTTTTATTGAAAAAATATGAAATTCTGGTGAAAAAAACTTTTTTCAAAAAATTTTGGCAAAAACATAAGGAAGGGGACCAATAGGAAATTTTTTCATTTTTCGGATTTTTTTTGGGAGGACGTGCCCCCGGTACCCCCTAGCTACGACACTGTATGTAACCAAATGATTTATTTTACACATGTAAAGGAAAAATTTAGATTTTCGCACATGTTTTCTGGTTGAGAAGTAAGATGAGCAGTTCGATGCCAAGCCGCGACGAAATCACCAGATTAATTCAATTTGCTTTAATTTTCTTCTTTTACGCAAGTAATATTAGTGTGATTTTGCGCCGTATGCACAACTAACGGTAAAAACTGCAGCTAGCGCTATTAGCTATAGCTAACGCTAATAGTGGCAGTTGTGCATATTAGCTGCAGCTATTAGCGTGGCAGCTTTTAGCTAATGCTATTACCTGTAGTACTAGCTACAGCTATTAGCATTAGCTATTATCTATATCTTTTGGCGGTGGCTGCAGTTATTAGCATTGCAGATTTTAGCTCTAGCTATTAGCGTTAGCGCTAGCTTTAGCGTCAATTGTGCATACGATCTTTTATTCTTATCATTAGACGCATAAAATTTGCATATTTCTTGCAAACATTCTTCTCATTACTCAATTTTTCATGAAGAGAATATGCAACTTTTTATATCTGTTTAGTAATGCTTTAGGCTATTGGATTTACATTGAACTCATTTATGTCTATTTTCAATCATACATGCAATTTACTGCTTTGAAAACATTACTTCTATTTCTTGAAGCAGCTATGAATACAGTTATAAACGCGTTCAATAGTGAAGCAAGTTTTAATTAACAATGCGGGGAATCGATTGCGCGCATTTCCGAAACGGCTTCTTTGACCCTGACTCAGGGAATGGGTTTGATGTATTGACACAAATATAAAAAAATGTCTATTTTCTCCCGGAAAGTATCCATCTGGGCGTAATTTTATGTGTAAAAATTGAAAAAAATGGGAATTTCAAAAATGGCTCCAAATCGGTTAATTGTTTCTTTATGGGGGTTTTTATATACTATAGGGGAACACTAATTCAAAAAAATTTTTCAATTTTGACCTCACGGGCTCACCTACCGAAGAGGTATAAGAAATCGGGGGTTTATACCGCGAAGGGAGTAAAAATTCATTTTTCCAAAAATGCTCCACAAGATATCGCTTGCAACAATCAATCAATAAGTTTATTCACCACAGGTATATCACCTTGTCATCTTATTACTACCTTGACACTTTCATACTACCTTAACACCAGCCTAAGATGACAAGGTAATAAATTGTGTCTATCCACAGCCACCACCATAGCTGTTTTGACTATCCCCATCCGAGCCATATATGGTTTGACTATCCTCAACCCATCCATAGCTGTTTTAACTGTCCTCGTAGATAGCGAGACTAACTTTTTATCCTTGGGACTAACTTGTTTTGTTGGGGCTAACTTGTCTCCAAACCGACTTAATATCAGTGCGCGAAGCGTGCTGCCGGCTAGTTTGTTAAAATTTTGAATTTTAGATTCGAAAAACTTTTATGGGCGTTCTGAAATTAAAGAAAAATACTATTGCACTAAGCACAAATTCTACTCATCAAAACAATAAACCTTCTATTATTGTTCACTCTACGCTCAATATAAATATAAAAAAATAATATAAACTCATTCACAAAAAATTTAGCCATGATGGCGAAATTTTATACTACACACAAGTAAAATTTAAATGAAAAATAACTTTATATGAGCATATACAGCAGTCTAAATAATGGTGATCAAATAAATATCTCAAACCTAAACAATTGATTATGAAAAGTGGAAGCTACCTCTTATATCCCATTGAACGTGGTCTAAAATCGAAAATTTTATTTTTGAAATTTTCTCAAAAATGACCCTATTAGAGGTAATTTTATGCGGGAAACATATTGGCGATGTTATTTTTGCGTAAAAATGCTTCCATTTTTTAGAAAATCATTGAAGACAAAGAAAGTACATTCAGCCGTCACAGTAACGGTCTTGATCTAGACTTACTCGCCGTTCAGCAAATTTATAGTCCAACAAAAGATGAATAAAATTGCAAAAGACCACATTCGAAAATTCGTTGATCCTGAAAAGTTATTCTCGCTTTCAATTTTGCGTGTCGACGTCGAGACGAGCACTAATTGCAATTAGTGCTCCCCCAACTTGCAATTAGTGTAGCCTTGACGCCTTCGAGACGAATTAGTGGAGGCCCTTAGTGGGGACCTGAATATTTATGACGTCGTAAATTTTTTACGACGATTTGCATTGTTTTGCGTTGATTTATGATGCTTTACGTCGATTTGCGCAGACCTTTAAATTAGCTCTTTCAGTATAATTATTCGGAAATAATTAGACTGATGAGTAAAAAAATAGGGAAATTTGGGAATAATTAGACTGTGATTATAAATGACGCACGAAGTTGAATCTTCTGAATAATAATAATAATTTATTACGATACAAATAACGTGACAAACAGAAAGAATGGGCTTGAAGAACTTTATATAAACAATTAAACTTATATGAAAAGTGCTCATTAAAGAGTTTTTCTGTCCAAAGGATTTATTTTATAGTATATTCTATGTCAGACATCAACAAATTTTCAAATGCCATAACCACGATGGCCGAATATAATGATAAGATGGGGTATACTTAATTTTTCGATATTTATACATATAAAATAAGTAGTTTAGTTATTATGATAATCGTGCGAGAATTATTTATGGATCAATCTTGACAGGAATATCCTTCACAGCGTTATTATTAACAATTATAGTAATCATGGCCATTTATAAAACGGGAATTATTCAACAAAATTCCCTTTTTGTTTTATCAACTTGGAGTCTTATTGCTAGTGCAACCACCTTAACAATCCTTAGTCTATTTATTGGACCACAATTATTTTTAACGGTGATAATTTGTTATGATCGTGAATCATACATGAACAAGGAGGAGGGGACAAGCTACCTCGTTAAGGTGTTAACACATTTGCGACCTCTGGTGCTGAGGGGAATAGAGTCAACAATGAAAGTCCTATAAGTAACCATAAATTTTGCGAATTTCTAGTTCTACGATCGAAAAACACTTTTCGAATTGCTCCAAGCTCAACTATGACCGAGTAGTTCTGGGATCTAGATTTTTCCAGGCTTCAGACTTTTTGAACTCAGAAACACACATACACAAACACATATTCTAGCACACCACAACATAATTGATCAATTTTTATTACTATTTTAGACTTATTATCCTGACAAAATGTGGACGGGGAACACAAATCACCATGTAGGACAACTTTTACAAGCTTCAATTTTTGCTGGATCAATGTTTCAATCTGTTATAAGTATTAATAGGTATTACAACTAAATACAGCGCGTATCGAAACAACCGGAATTTTGGCGGTTTTTTCATGTTTTTTCGATCCGAAATTTTTTCAAAAATCCTAAAAATGACCTAGATAGGGGTAATTTTATGTGGGAAATCGATTGTGCGCATTCTCGAAACTTGAAAATGCTTTCTAGAAACATTTTCAGGCTTCGGGAATGATTGTAATCGATTCTCCGCATAAAACTACCCCTATAGGATCATTTTTAGGATTTTTGAAAAAAATTTTGAATCGAAAAAAACATGAAAAAATCGCCTAAATTCCAGTTTTTTTTATATACCTTATACTTTAATAAAACTTCTATAAATTTATTTTTAAGGTTTTTATCTTATGGAGAAACGAAGAAAGTTCTAAAAGGTCGATATTATCATATAATTGGAGTCTGTATAATTATAATGTCAATTGGATTCAGCTATATTCCTTCTTACACATTACCTTGTTGCAAGTATTGTTAATCTTAAAAATTACAAAGCGGAGCAAAAAAGTGGCTTTTTTCGACAAAATTTATTTTTCTATATATGACCTCTCTAGGGGTAATTTAAAAAAATTTTCGGGGAATCGATTGCGCGCATTCCCAAACCCGGAAAAGGTTTCCTTGATCCTGATTCAGGGAAAAAAATTGTATTTTTGAAGCGAAAATGGTTATTTTACTCTAGAATCACTATGCGAGAAAGCGATTTTGAAATGAGAAATATCATTTTTATGCATTAGGGAATATTTTTATGCTTTGAAAACATGACAATCGCTTTCTCGCATTACCCCTAGAAGAGTGACTTGAAGAATGGTCATTTCGCTTAAAAAATCCAATTTTTCCCTGAAAGTAAAGGTTCTCATGTTGATTTCATCGATTTCGTTCAAACATATACCAATTTTTTATCCATGGTGGGAGTACTAAAAAACCGCAAACATTTTTTCCGAACGACACTCCTATGAGGAGATAGAGCCCAAAATGTGATTTTTTGGGTCAAAATTAGGATTCAAAGAAATGGTCATAACTTTTTATGGTTAAAAGCTTTTTCAAGAACTCTTTTTGCATTTAACAGAGGGTGAAAGACGCAAATTATGGTATATTAACTTTGGCCTCAACTCTTTGACCTTAAAGGCGTTTTTAATCATGAAGATTAAAAACGTCTTTTCACCGTCTGTCAAATCCAAAAAGAGTTCTTGAAAAAGCTTTTAACCATAAAAAGTTATGACCATTTTTTTGAACCCTAATTTTAACCCAAAAGACCACATTTTGGGCTCTATCTCCCTATAGGAGTGTCGGTCGGAAAATTTTTTGCGGTTTTTTAGTACTCTCACCATGGGTAAAAAATTGGTATATGTTTGGACGAAATCGAAGAAATCAACATGAGAACCTTTACTTGTGAATCAGGAAAGCATTTTATGGCACGGGAATACGCATAACGCATAAAATTACCCCTAGAGGGGTCATTTTTAGGAAAATAAATTTTCGGGTCCTAAAATGTAAAAAAGCCACTTTTTGCCGCATCCTACATATACCATTTGAGAGCTTATATTGATTACATGAGTTATGGTTTGATATATAATAAAATGGTATTTCAAAAAATCGAAGGATCAAATTCGCTTCAAGGAATTACAATGTTTAACTACGCTGAAAAATATGTGAACCTACCAGTTTATATCATTTCAACTATAGTGCCGATATTTTCGTATACATATGTAATCAGGGCCGTAGCTAGGATTCGAGCTTGGATAGGACACGACCCTTTTTTTAGGTTTGGGTGGCAATACTTTTTTCAAATTTGAGGGGGGCAGGACTTTCATGAATAAATAAAAAAATCTTCATGAATAAAGAAAAAAATTGCATTTTTGAGCAAAAATAGAGAAAATTTGAAGATTTTTGGTGAAAAGTGGCACTCTTTGGTGTAAAAATTGAAAAAATGGACATTTTTATTGAAAAAATATGAAATTTTGATGAAAAACTTTTTTTCAAAAAATTTTGGCAAAAACATAAGGAAGGGGACCAATAGGAAATTTTTTCATTTTTCGGATTTTTTTTGG
>JAQGBS010003791.1:0-11060 GCA_034698545.1 Acrobeloides obliquus
AAAGTATTCGTGCCAATATCTCCGCAACGAAGCTTCAGACACCCAAACCAAAAACATATTTATAACAAGTAAAGTATACTCAACAACTTCCTGCCAAAATTAGAAAAAAATCGATTTTACATGTCTAAAAGATCCCTTGTCAGCTCAACGAGACGAGTAAAACGAGGTATATATTGTACAAAGACTCTAACGATTTACATGGCCGAGTGGTTAGTGTGCCAGGATTTGAACTTATAGGCCTCGAGTTCGAATCCCACGTCAAATTTATAGTCCAAATCTCATGAAAATTTTTGCATAACTCTATTTTGGTCTCTAAAACACTTTGCAATAATTTTTTGGCCAGTAAATATTTGCTGGAGCTGTATAGTAATAGTGATTTTAACTTTTATAAACCGTACTATACAGCTCTAGAAGGATTTACTGACCAAAAAATGATTGCAAAGTGTTTTAGTGGTCAAAATAGAGGTAAGCAAAAATTTATGGAATTTTGACAACTTTTAATTTGACATGGGATTTAAACCCGAGACCTATATGTGCCCTGGTACACTAGCCATTTGGCTATGTGAATCGTTAGCGTTTTTGTATAGTATATATCTCTTTTTACTCATCTCGTTGATCTGACAAGGAACACTATCAACCTCCGATTTTGCCGAAACCGGGTTCAAAAGATTCCTCATGCCCGATTTAATTATAAAACTTTTTGGAATTATCGTCCCATAAGGCTTCTTGAAAATAATGGAGCTACCCCCCTCCCCTCCCGAGAAATACATCTTAAGGGATCTTCATTTTTTGGGCTAGTCTGTATAGAAGAGGGCAGATCTGGATCCTTTTTTATTGTACTCTTTTAGATGATCCTATTGTTACAGTCGCTCTTTTTCTTGCAAAAGATGGCGGTTCAATGCATCGTCCAGAATATCTCGATGAAGTTATTGAGCTCCATAAATATATCCGTTCAAATTTATCTTGCGATTATTCGGACCCGGAAAATGGCCATCCCAAAGTGGTCAAATATTCCGATATTTGTGGACCATTTTGTGATGCTAATGTTGTCATTGAATATTTTGCTGTAGGACATAATAAAGGAATTTAATTTAAATTTTTTAGGAAACTATAAAAGATGAGCTCAAAAGAGTCAATATGGGGCAATCAAAATCATTTAGCGTGAATTTGACGTATCCTATAACGACGGTCAGAGGATTTCCATTGCATTTGGAGAGAAACTTTTTTGGTGTCAAAATGGTAGAGCCTAACATTTCAAATGTAACGGATAGTTTGGAAACCGATGAAGTGTTACAACAGTTAAACAGGATAACGCCCATTCGTTATGTGGAAGTAAGATTTGTGTCCCCATCCCAGACACTCAAATTAAGGAATTAAGTGAGCTATAACACTATAACACCACGACAACTTTCGCCATTTTGCCAAAAAACTATAACTTTTGTCACGTAACTTTCTCCACGTTCATGTCAATATACATATTTATTGCAAATCAGGCAACTCAATTAGTCTGAAATTAAATATGTTATTGGTACGAAAGTGGCGAAAGTTATAGTGCCGAATTATGGGGTGGGGGGTCGTCAGTGGCGCCGGTAGCTTCCAGGTCGGGCAGAAGGGGAGGAGACTAAACACTTAAAAAACTTTAAAGAAAAAATTGAATTGGTCGAAAAACGTTCCTTTTACTTTTAGGCCATTATGATGATATTTCGCGGAGAAGGCCATGAACAAAAAATGGCTCAATGGGAAATGGCTTTGTATAAATTTAGCCAAGAAAATTTTACCAGTGACCTCCTCCACATCATAGTAAGCTAAACTCTTTCTTTAAAAAATTTTTTACAAATTTAAGGTTCTCGGTAGCGGAATTGTGGATTACGAAATGAATCGTGATTCCCAAAAAACTGTGCCGTATTTTGCTGTTGGTAAGCCATTGATCTATCAATGTTAGAATTAAATATTTTTAAAGGATTTTCGTCGATGTTGGGTTTTGTTTTTGCAACAGTTTTAATAAGTTCATATTATTATGGTGTTTTTGATTGTACCAAGATTCTTGTTGCTTTGGCAACAACTTTGTGTCCAGTATTGGCAATTACTTCGACTTTTGGAATTTTGTCCATCATCAGGATGAGGACGAACACGATAATGATGATCATGCCATTTTTGATCATGGGAATTGGTAAGATTAGGCTTGTGCTTAGACTTATGATTAAGCTCAAGATAGGGATTGGGCTTGGGCTAGTCTTATGATTAAGCTTATGATCGGGCTTAGGCTTACTACCTCTTTCAAATTCTTTTAGAAACAATTGTAAAAAATTTCAGGTGTCAATGACGCCTTCCTTATGATCCATGCTTGGCATAGAACAGCAAAACATGGTATAAAAGAGGCCAAACGGTTAAGCCTTGTCTTGGAAGAAGTAGGGCCTTCGATCACCATAACGACCCTTACAAATGTTATAACTTTTTCTATTGGTTCATTTACCCCTACACCTGGTATGGCTACACAAAACGAATTTTTTTAAATATTTTTTAGAAATCCAACTTTTCTGCACCGCCACAGCAATTGCTTTGGGACTAGCCTATTTTTATTGCCTAGTTTTGTTTGTACCGGTTTTATACTTAGCCTCTACTTATGAAAACAAATGTATACAAACTGACTCTAAAAAAGCTTCAAAACTGAAGGTAACTGTGAAAAATAAAAAAATTAAACTTTTATGTATTTTTAGGACGCCCTATCAACTTGCTGCCAAGTCTATTCCAAAATTATTAGACACCGTTTTTCAAACTATGTCTTATTGGTCGGAGTTTTCATTTACTGGTATTTCTCGATTTTTGGCACAATGATTTTGAAATCGAAACTGGATACGGAGAAAATTATCCCACCAAATAACCCTCTTCGGGTACCAAATGAAATTTTCATGAGAGTCGTTTATCAAGATTATTATCCAGTAACAGTGTTTGTAAATAATCCATTGGATATTAGGAATAAAACTTCGTTGGATAAATTTTATGGAATGTTGAATGAATTTGAGGGAATGAAATTGTGTAGAGGTAATTTTTTAACTTCGTCCCTCGGCCGGCGTGGCTTTATTAATTTTATTTCCACATAGCTGAATCCCAGTGGCGTAGCTACGGGGGTCGCAGGGTCCTTGGACATCCCTCCCAAAAAATCCGAGAAATGAATAAAGTCATCTGACCCCTCTCTTATGTTTTTGCCCAGATTTTACCAGGGGACAAACAAATGGGTGATAGAACCCAAAATTCACATACCCATCATTCAGTGGGTGGCATCACCCATCACCCACTGGGTGATAAGTGGATGAATTTTCTCAGAAAACTCGAAAAAATGTATTTTTTCGTGTTTCCATGAGCTTTTTAGTGTAATTGAGTGATTTTGGGTGCAATCACCCAAAATCACCCATTACCCAGGGGGTAGCACCACCCAAATTACCCATTACCCACTATCACCCATCATCACCCAATGAGTGATGGGTGATTTGGGTGATGGCACCTTTTCTCCCCTTGAATTTTACAAGTGCATGTGGGTAGTGAAAATTCAAAAGCGACTCCCCACCTAACAAAATTTGGATCATAGTCTTTATATTAGTCTTTATATTCTAGTCTTTATATTCTCTTTCTCTATATGTAACTAACATCTCTTCAAAATCAAATTTTAGGCAAAGAACTCACAATCCTGTGGCTAAGAGATTATATCGAGTACATTAACACTTATGAAGATTTTGATTACTATAGTGAAAATGGAGTGCCAGCTAGCTCACTTGAAGTGACAAACAATTCTGAAACGGGCATTGACTATAAAAGGCTCAAAGAATTTTTGGCATCTCCTATATACAAATATTATAGGTCATTTATGAAACTAAACGATACAAAGTAGGCTTACATTTTTTTATGCCGAAAATGGCCAAAAATCGAAAATTTGGCCAAATTGTAAATTTCGACGAAAATTAGTAGAAAAAATTGATATTGAAATAATTTTAGCCCAGATTTACCGCTTTCAAAATTCATGTTTATCATCACTTATCATAACACTACCAGTTGGGATGACCGCATAGATATCGTTCAAAAATCTCGAGAAATTGCTTCAAGGTACCTGGAAATGAATGTTACTATTTGGGAAGCAAATGCTATGTTTGTCGATCAAATGTTGAGCTTGAAAACAATAACACTTTTGGTAAAATTTTTATATACCATGCGGGAAATCAATTGCGTGCATCGTCGGACCTTGAAAACGCTTTCCTGACCGAACAATCGATTCTCCGTATGGAAAACCCCGGAGGAGTCATTTTCATAAAGATTTGACACGAAGCTCAAAAGTCGGGAAAATTATTGATCAACTCAATATTTGAATTTCCCTTACCCCCCCCCCCCCCCCTCACCTTGGTCATGCATGTGTTTCTTCCCCGAAATTTAAATTTTTTGCAGGTCTGGGGGAGAAATGTTCTACATATTCCTCTCCCATAATTACGCTGAGGCGAATTAGCGAGTTGGCGAGAGTCTACTGTATTCTCAATTTTTCTTTTTCATTTTTTAGACTTGCCTCATAACTCTCGGATGTATGGCCATAGTTTGTGCCATTTTCATACAAAACCCTTTAGCCGTTGTTATTGCAACATCGGCCATATTGTCTATTGGTTTGGGTGTGATAGGGTTTTTGTCATTATGGAACTTGGACCTCGACCCGGCTACAATGTGCGCGGTGCTGATGAGTATTGGGATGTCAGTTGATTTTACAGCACATGTGGCATATAATTTTCAAGTATGGGTTGTTCGACTTTGAGAAAAAATTGAACAAATTTTAGTTAACGGAGCGATCGAAAATAAAAGATGGAAAAGTGGTCAAAATTTCGTTAAAATCGCAGCAAGATAAACTTATAAATACGTTGCAAGCAGTTGCTTGGCCAATGTTACAAGGTGGATTTAGTACAGTGTTGACTATACTACCTCTAGCTTTATTGCAGGTATATAATTTTTATAGCACTTTAAACTTGAAAATTATTCAATGGTCATAATTTGTTCTTCATATAATACCCCCTCCCCCATCCACAAAAGTCCATCCGTGTCACACCGCCGTGTTTTTGACACACATCTTTTTGCCTACAAGCTCAAATATGTACATGAATAAAATAATCATTGATTATTTCCGTCACATTCATTTCAAAACGAAATTTTACGAGAAACAATTTATAGAACAACACTTTCCCGAAAAAATCATTTAGGTATCAAAAATTCGATTTTTGGCCCAAAAATCCTGAAAATTCGCATAAAATGACCATAATTTTTTAGGATTATATTCCGTTGGTATTTGTCAAAACTATTGTATTAGTCGTCACATGGGGACTATTACATGGTTTAGTTTTACTTCCAGCATTCCTGGTCTTCTTACCAAAGAAATGGTTGGAAATGAATTGTTACAGATACCTAAGCAAAAAAATCGCAAAGACAAGCGAAAATAACAACAATGAAGCTAAGGCCTACAACTCTCAGCTAATTTTTGAAGATGTAGAGCAGAAAAATTAGTACATAAATTTGGTCTTATTTTATTGCTACTTAATTTGTTTAAGAACGGTGAAAACAAACAACGGGTTTGTGTAGTGATTTTTAAAAATTAAAAATTCGCTCAACTTTATTGTAATTTGTCTTTCGATTTTTGTATTATATGAATGATTTGTTTATACATAAAAGGATTAATAAATTTTAACTATTAAAGGATCATTCTGACGAAAAAATTTTTTAAAGTTTTCATTCTTGTATGGCAAGGTGCATTTGTTTTGGCTAAAATCAGGTGGAAGCGGACGGTTTTTTGCTCATTCAAATAGATTCTGATCACTTCCGCAAAAAAGAAAGAGACAGCACTAAAACATGTTGATTCTTTTTTGAGCACAAGTAAAAAATGTAAATAAACTAGCAAAGAAAACAAAAATTTGTTATCTTCGCGTGCATATAAATATTCACAAAAAGAGTTCCCAAACAACATTCGTTTTCGTTCATCAATAATTCTTCCTTGTTGTGTAATTTGAATAAATTCAATCATGTCGCACTTTATGCAACCATATACCTTAAACTATGGCTTATATCCCATTCAAACTCTCCATCCTGCGAATACAGGACTTGGAAATATTTTGGATGCTTATTTCGATGACACCCTTACTCCTCGGGTGCGAGATTTTGCTGGGCATTTGGCTATCAAAGAAAATGGTGATTTTGAATATAAAGTGGATGCTAGTGGATTTCGCCCAGAAGAGGTAAATTTTTAACACAAAAATATGCATTTTGTGGTTTTTCGCATTAGAAAAAAATAGAAAATTATTTTCTTATATTTGAAAAGAATTTTTAGTTAAAAGTTGACCTCGAAGGAGATGAAATAATTATTACTGCCAATCATGAAGAGAAACATGAACATGAATCTGTTATGCGTCATTTTGCTCGTCGTCTCCGTATTCCAAAACATATCCAAGTGAATATTTTTTCCTAAATTTTGAGGATCCGGAAAACCAAAGAGCTCGGAATTTTTGAAGCTCAAAATCCGAGCCTATCATGATTCATAAGAGCCCAAACATGACCCAGGAACTTCGCTTTTTTTTAATCCGACTTGCATAGCAAGTTTTTTTCTAAAATTGGAAGAAATTCGAAATTTAAAAACGAATCATGCCATTCGACTCAGCTCTCCGAAACGAATAGAACGAATACCATAACATGAGATTTTCCATCTCGAGCTCATGACCGAGTGGCGAATTTTTCCCCTAATTTTTTCAATAAAATTAGTTTCAGAAAGAATCTCTCCAGTGCGATCTCGACAAACGTGGCCATCTTACTCTTACTGGTCATGGCGACAAGATCACCAAACCAAAGCGTGTTCCCATCTATCGTGTTTATGAAGGCAAGAACTTGACTCAAAATGGTGCCGAGAATATGAAAGCACCAAAAGATAAATAAAATTTGCTATCTTTTATTCATACATGTATAGGGGGAGCTAAATTGCGCCCCTGGGTGTGTCAAAAAATTATGCATTTGGCTTTATTTTTATAATAATTAAATTTTTATAAAACATTTTTACAACTAAGTTTTTACAACTATTTTTTTTATAAAAACTTTTGTTAGCGGATTTGATAGAGTGAAAAATTATTACTTTTGGGCACGGGATCGAACTCGCGCCTTATGAGGTCGAGCACGTTAGCCAATCAACCATGGGTCAAATCCCCAACCCCATTATATGGTACTCGTTTTGAAGCGCTCGTTGAGGCATTTTGGTGCGCCATAGAGCATCGGCTTGTTATACTTACCAACATGGGCCTAAGACCCAAGAGCCCACTATCTTCAGTACAGCTTTTACAGTCATTATGTTGGCTACATTGACCCTGTATATAAGAAGCAAATATAGTCAATAGAAGAAAGAAACTTCTTATTATGAGGCCAAGCAAAATCGAAATTAAATTTTAAAACACGATTTTTATGCTTGTGCCTTTTGTGCTCCGAGCTAAAGATCGGCAACAAAACTTTTGTGGGATAAATGACAGAAACTTCGGCTTTCGAGTGTACTATCTGGATTAACATTCACATGGTTTTCTATGATTCGATAAATAAAGTGATATAGCACATATCGAGACTAAAAAACAGTCATAGAAAACACAAGAATTTAATCTGTTTCGGAATAATATTCAAATTTTTAGTTAATATTCAGTTTTTTGATGATTTGATGCACTTTTATCAACAACCCAAATGAGGAAGGGAAAATCGATTCCCCGCATAAAATTACATTTATATGGATCATTTAGAAATTTTTTCCGATCCCAAGTTCATGTACGGGTTTGCCAAAAAAAAGTATAAGTTAAAGAAAAACATCAAATCTTTTGCACTACACCTTAACACTCGGATGTTTGACAAAATTTTTGGGAGAATCAAGCCAGTTTTTCATTCTGATTACAAATATCAAAAAAATTTTGAAAAAAATACCGGTTAGAGGATCTAATGTCTCACCTTTTGCAGTGCCTCGTTAAAATTTTAAGAGTTTTTGTAATGTCTATATCTCCTCGTAGGAATTGAATGCACTAACCTTCTATTTTCGTCCAAACCGCAACAGATTTCCACCAGGTCTTTGCAATCGGTCTCGTAGAGTAAACGTTACTAAGCTTCTGGATTCTTGTGATGCTGAACTAAACGGCCTAAAATAGAGAAATAACCGCGGGTGTAAACCAAAAAAATATCAAAACCGAAACTTTCTTTAACTTTATTTATTTGAATTTCGCAACCATAAAAACATTACAAAACTAAAGTAAAAGTTTAGCAACACATTTCATAAATAATAAACAATAATAAACATTTAAAGGAACGGCGCAAGGAAAGCTCTTTAGAGAAAGAAGCTTTCCAAACTTTTACTTTGCAAAATGCACAAATCTCTTACCTGAATCAGGGTCGGAAAGCATTTTCAGAATTTGGGAATGCGCGCAATCGATCCCTCGCATAGAAAAACCTCTAGAGGCGACATTTTATACTGTTTTCCCTTCTCTAAATTTTACTTCCATGTGTGTAGCTAAATTTTTGTAAATACTCAAAAGTAACTATTTATGTTGATGAAAATATTTTCTTCCTCATTATTGTGAGAAATTTTCCATTAGGTTTTCGGATTGAAATGAAATTGAACAATCTTTGCCTAATCTTTGGAGACAAAATAACTATTGTCCAAACAGGTGACAAATAATACCAATCAAGAATAAAGGGTTGATATTCGAAAAATGTCATTTTAATAGGGTTGTCATTAGGCAAAATTCGAGTAACAATCTAAAAACAATTTAATTGCCACGGCACACCAAAAAGCCGACAAAATGGGAGCAAGGGTCAAAAAGTAAAAAATGATGTCCCCAATCAACTCAGCTCACCAAGCGTTTCAAAACGAGTACCATATCGTGGGGTTTGATCCATGGCTAAGTGGATAAAGCGATAGATTTGTAGTTTATAGGCTCGGATTTGAGTTAAAGTTATCAAATTCTATGAAAATTTTGCATATTTCTATTTTGATCTCTAAAACATTTTGCAACCATTTTTTGTCAGTAAATACTTACTGACAAAATTTTAATTCGAAGCGGGATTTGAACTCGAGCCTATAAACTATAAATCTGTCACTTTAGCCACTCGTCCATGGGTCAAACCCTTAAAACCCCATAATATGGTACTCGTTTTGAAGCGTTTGGCGAGCTGAGTCGATTGGTGACATTCTTTTTTTGATCCCTTGCTTCATCTTATCGGCTTTTTGGTGTTATCAAAATTTTGAGAATTTTGGACCAGCCCCTTCCCTCTGGTCATCATCATGAGAACAAAGGGAGATTTCCTACCGCTTTGACGTCATATTGATGCCGAAATTTAAAAAACACCAAAACCATAAACCTACAAAAAATGCCACTTCAAACAAAATATTGAAGCAACCCATTAATGCTATTAAAAAGAGTTTTAATTCTGGTATATGTCTTCTTTGATGAATCGGTTTACTTGAATCTTCTCTTTTTCTTTTAATCAAGGAAAATATTATCCCAATATTAAGTGTGACATTTAGAAAACCACAAAAAAATATTTCGAACGCTAACACATTTGGTATATGAACCTAGGTAAAAAATTTGTAATTCAGAAATGAAAAATTTGCTTGCATAAGCAGTAAAAGTCCTAACCAAGCCAATATTTTTTGTATAGGAAAATTAACCCTTCACCCATCTTAAATTATGGCCTGTAAATGGCTTTTGACTTATGATCAAGACTTTTGTTTGGGCGTCCTCGGCGAGCCAACAATTCCCCGCCCCCCTCCCCCAACAAACACATGGAAAAATTGCCCTGGGGGTCAATTTTCCATGGGAGGTTATTTTTCATTCTGGAGACAATTGCTCCCTAGTGGTTTTCTAAACAATTTCTGAACAATTGCTCCAACTTTTGGGCAAAAATTGGGACAATTTTCTTTTTGGTTGGCTAGGGGCAATTGTTCTGGGGGAATTGTTGACCCACCGGCGTTCTTTATATCAGTATACAGGGTGTCCCAGTAGGTTGGAACTATCATTGATTTGAGGGTTTCTCGTCATCAAATCGGTCATTTTCTAGCTCTCTTCTACAAAGAACCGCATGGAAAATGACCGATTAGATGGCGAGAAGCCCTTAAATCAATGATAGTTCCAACCTACATGGACACCCTGTATTTGTTCTGTAGAAGTATTTTTGTCCGAAGGCTTTTCTCTTTTACCAATTATGTATTTTTGAAACTTACAAAATAGGAAGGAGGTAGTCGTTCAAAACTATGATATGCATCAGTTGAATTAAAGTTCTGTATACGACATTTTTGAATTGGTTGCTGGAATGAAAAAACTTGCCAAGTAAATAAAATTGGAAAAATTAAATAGGAAGCGATAATAAGCTTTGATAAACGACTCCAAATCTTAAAAAATAAAATTGTTAGTTGCTCTCTAATAACCGTGTCAATAGAAAACATAAAATTTAAACAACGTGGCTAAAGTTAAGTTTTTGTAACTCCCAAGGTTTCGATAAAATTCATATGCTGAAATGTTCCTCTCAATATTTTAGGCTATGCGTATTTTTCAAAACTTTTGGGAACTCTTCCTATGAAGAGTTAGACCCAGTATCATTTTTATAGGGTATAGGCCTATTTTCAAAAAACCAAAATTTTTTGAAAAGTCTGTATATTGGCACGAAAACATGAGAAACACTCAAAAAGACTGATTGGATCTTATTCAGCATACACTCTTGCCTAATACTGAAGAAATTTTTTGCCGAAAACGGATTTCTGGAGCCCTAAATAATAAGCTCTAAGTTTGTGTAATTTTTTTGCCACTACTGTATGTTGTACCCGGATGAAATTCAGGATCGGGTACAACATCTAAATTTTAGTACTCAAAAAATACCTTTTTATCATCTAGAAAAAATACGATGCCTGTAAACCTATTTAAACTTAACACTACTGAGTTAATAAATCCAGCTATCATAAAATAAATTTCACTGGCATATGCCCATGTAGCTATTATTCCAGTTTCAGGGATCAACGAAAATAAGGGATCCAT
>JAQGBS010003792.1:0-11059 GCA_034698545.1 Acrobeloides obliquus
TTATGGCAAATAAAAACTTCTAGAAAGAAATAAGCTTTTAATACAAAAATTTATGTCTTAAATAATTTTTGTTGATTATTGTTTAGAGAGAATAAAAATAAATTTAAAAAGTGTTTATTAGTGACTCTGTATCATCATCACTACAATTATAGCAAAACAAAATCTAAATGTTGCTAAGAGATTCAGATATAGTCGACTCTCGCTTTAAGCCCTTCTCAGGGAGGGAGGCTTAAAGCAAGTTGAAGGGGGCTTAAAGCGAGTTTTTTTACAAACTCATGCGGATTTCTCCGGAAATACAAGGCCAATCCTGATAGTTACGGTGTCATTAGAAAGCTGGATTTCGTAGTAATCAAATGATACCAAATCATAACTCTTTCTGGTTGCGGAGATATCATCAAACATAAATCAGGGTTATCGTTTTAATAATCCAAAACACTTTCAAAATTCAAAAATTTTGGTGTCATTTTATGCGTCTCGACGAGTTATAAACACTTTATTATAAGTCTTTTCCCCAAACTGTCAAGATGTTGAATTTTATAATGATTTATTAATTCGTTTCAATAAACAATTTGATTTTGTCTGGGTACAAGCTCAATGTTTTCTGTTAAGTTTCCATGTTTAAACTCGTTTGAAAAGTTTTTTCGCAATCTTGTTTCGCTCATAACTTTTTATGATTAGATTGTCAATTAGTGTCGTAAAAGCAAAAAATGTTCCAAATTTTATATTCTATTACATGGCATCAACTCCCCAAAAGTAGACTAGTCCTTTAATGCGACATTATGCTAGAGCTTTGGGGTCTCGGCTTTTTTAGAGCTGAATCCGGCATCTTAAAGATGTCTAGGCAGAACTGAGATTCTCAGCTTATTAGGTATTTAGGGTTAAACCTAGGCTTAAGCCTAAGCTTAGGCTTAGGCCTATGCTTAAGCCTAAATGTCTAGACAGAGCTGAGAATCTCGTTCTGCCTAGGCATCTCTGAGATTCCAGATTCTCAGTTCTGCCGGTAACATATACAGTATGTTGCAAAATTATACGAACACCCTAAAAATCACGAGTTTCCATGGTTCTGAAAAGAGATGCGACCTAAAACCTATTCCATTTTATTCAACATGGCCGAAAACGTTATTCTACCAAGAAAAATATCTAAAACCTCTCAAAAATTCGCATATTTTGAGGATTTTCGATAATATGGCTGTTGCAAAATTATACGAACACTTAAAAACAGTCAAGATTGTTGTGTTAACGGTAAAAGCGAAATGGGGGGAGTTGAACTTCTCTTAAATTTCTTTACAAATCTGTTATTTCTGTCACATGATAAAATTGCGACAGAAATGACAAATTTCGATGAATTCATCGAAATTTGTCATTTCTGTCGCAATTTTTATCATGTTTTTAATTTAAATTTTTTAATTTAATTTCATTTGGATAATCAGTTGTATTTTTAGCTTGATAAAGATGTTAAGCGTCGAAACGTCGCTGAATAAAGTTATTACTCTTAGTTATTACTTTATTCAGGTCTTATGAGTTATTATCATGGACCCGAAGTGGTCGTCATTTTTGAGAGTGCAACGTGGATGGGGGATGGGATTCCACCCCTTTGTGGAGGTATGATCGACGCTAACATTATTAGTGTCGATCCTTGGTCTTACTTTGGATTTATTAGCATTGGTCTTACTTTGGATTTATTATTACGTATTTTCTGTTTCGAAATGAGAAGCCAACAAAGTTGCTTGAATCAACATAACAAGACTCTTTGGCAAAAAGAAACCTAGCAGGAACTCGAGAAATAAGCCATCATTACTGTACAAAACTATGTTCTATTCAACAATACAAATTGTGCTAATGTAAACATGCTGGAATTTTAAACAAGCATAAAGATCCAAGTTATGGCGTGAGGAAACCAACTTTTTGGTTGGTTTAAAAAACTCAGTCTATTTAAACTGCCTACTGAGCACTAGTTTAACTCTTAATCTCAATTCTTAAGCGTTCATAGGGCCATGGCAAACAGATTTAAAACAATCTATTGAAACAAACAACTTGGCATGAGTGGGAAGATCACGAGAAAGTACATCAGTCAGACGAGTATAAATATAGAGTCTGAAAAACAAATTTTGTCAGATACGAAATAAACCAAGTTGCTTTGTACAACTTTATATTTCAAAAAATGAAGCTTTTGGTATTAGCTCTAATCTTCTCTTTATTATTGCTAGCAGGACAAAGTGTACAAGGAGAGAATAACGATTTGGCTGAAAAGTAAGAATTTAAAAACCACAATGATGATGACAACTCCCCAAAAAATAGCGTAACCAGGGGGAAGTGAACGATCTCCAGTTCCTGGAAAAATTGAAAATCTTCTCCCTTAGAGGACCAAGATGTTTTTCAGAGCTTTCAAATTTTAGAAAAAAATGTATACTTGTTCCATTTCTCAATAAAACATGTTATTTTTTCATCAAAAAAATTTTTTTAAATTTTCTACCCAGCCCTATTTTGGATCCCACTTTTCATGAAGTGACCACAAACCGCATCCCCCCTTTAAGTAAAGTTAAAAAGCAGCGCCGCAAATTTTTTTTAGAGAAATCCATGTTCTAATCTCAAAATATCAAGTCAAAAGTTTTAAGTCAAAAGTTAGCCCCACATGCGCGAAAATTTTTTGAAAATGGAGTTTTTTAAGTTTAAAATGCTCTGAAAATAACAATTTTTAAAAAATGCTACTTTCAAATAATTACCTCGGCGAAAAAAATCTCGAGATCGAAATCGGTCCGAGACTCTCGATTTCGAGATTGAGATTGCTTTCGAGATCTCGAACCCATTTTCGAGATCAAATCTTCGAGATTCTCGATTTTTGAGATCTCGAGCCACCCTAATCTTAATGAGTGAGAGACTTTTGCGCATCGACATTTGCGCACCGGACATTTGCACATCGACATTTGTGCACCGACATTTGCGCGTTTGCAAATGAAGCATGAGCTAACTTTTGCACCAGTTTTCTTATAATAATGTGAACTTGTTTGTAGGCAGAAATTTTATAAAATTCGGTGCTCAAAAGTCTCTCACCCATCCTAACCTATCCTAAGCCTACAAGTAAGCCTAAACCTAAGCCTAGTCTAACCTAGCCTAGTCTAGCCTAACTTACCCTAATCTAGACTAGTTTAACTAGCTTAGCCTATCCTAAGCCTAGCTTATAGCCTAAGCTTCCGGGTTTTTTGCGAATGAAGCCAACGCTATTTTTCAATTTTTACCTAAGGGACTCCATACATATGGAAGGGGTAACCCCCTAAAAGGTCCAAAAATTTTACAGTAGTCTCAATCTCCAAGCGATCATGTATATGCTAGCAAGCCTTAAAATATTCTTTTTAGCGTGCGAGCCAAGCGGGAAATTATAGTTATCGAGGGGGGTGGAAATTGTGAGTGGAGAAATAGACGCTGCTGGTGCAATAACGCATACAGAGACAATAGCTGGTGCAACCGTAACAATAACAGAAACTATAATTATAACAATCGAGGAGGGTAAAATATTTTTTATTTCCTCAAATCACTGATTTTTTAGGTATTATGGCTAAACAAAAACTTCTAGGAAGAAGAAAGAATATATGTCTTAAATAATTTTTGTTAATTGATTTTTAGAGAAATAAAAATAAAGTTAAAAAGTGTTTGTTAGTGACTCTATATCATCATCACTGCAATTATAGTAAAGCCAAAACCTAAATTTTGCTACGAGATTCCAGATACACTCGACTCTCGCTTTAAAGAACCATTGCAATGGAATCAATGGAATTTTAAAATTTTGCATATACTTTTTTCTATTTTAAAAAACTCGACAACTCGAAAACTTTTTTAAATATTACTCAACGCGTCATGAAGCTTTTAATTCCATTGCGTTTCCAATCTTTCCATTGTTTTTCCATTCCTTGACACCCCTGACACCGGTCCCGTTCCATCTCATTCCGTTCCATCTGTCCCTTTCTTTCTAGTCCTATCTCGTGCTGTAATGTTCTTTCCTGTCCCGTCTCATCCCATCCCGTCTCGTTCTGTCCTGTCATGTCCTATCTTATCCTGTTCAGTAACGTCCCGTCCTGACCTGTCCTATCCTGTCCTGTCCTGTTCTGTCCTGTCCCGTCTTGTCCCGTCCCATCTCATCGTGTCCCGTCCCATCCTGTCCTATCCTATCCTGTTCCGTCCCATCCTGTCCTATTCTTTAATGTCCTTCCAATTTTCTAGAGATTATGATTCACCAGATTTTCTAGGCTTTTTAGATTTCTATTTTTTCCAAGTTTTTCAATTATTTTCTAGATTTTCAGATTCCATAGACTTTCTAAATTTTCTACAGGGTGTTCCAAAAAAATGGTCACTTTTTGACGAAAATTTTTTCTTCCAAAATGACTTATTAAGGGTAGTTTTATGATAGAAATCGATTGCGCCCATCGAAAAACCTAGAAAACGCCTCCCAGATCATGAAATATCCAATTTTCATATCTTCAAGTAGTAGTTCCTACCAAAAATAACTGAAAAAAAACGAAAATCTTATATTTCATGGTCTGAGAGGCGTTTGCAAGGTTCTTCGATGTGCACAATCGATTTCTCGCATAAAAATACCTCTAATAGTCATTTTGGAAGAGAAAATTTTTGAAAATTTTTTGCCAAAAAATGACCAAATGGCGGCTTTTTTGGAATACCCTGTATTTTTTCAAGGATTCTCTAAACTCTCTAGACCTTTCTGGTTTTCTAGGTTTCCTCTAGATTTCAAGATTTTTCTATTTTCTTCGGTTTTCTATCAAGCACCAATTTTTAGCCCCTAATTTATCTAATATACCTCTAGGGCACTCCCGATTGTCAATCTCTTGTTCCGGTGTTGGCGGTCTATCAGGCTAGGACTCATTAAGTCTCATAACAGTTAAGTTGTTATCCAATGCTTCATAGCAGGCTCGGTCCTACAAGCCTACTCAGTAATGGTAAACATCAATTAGGCCGTTAGATGCACGGAAGACTGAGTTCCCCTTTTTTGACAGAAATTTCCCGGTTTTTTACCCTTACTTTGGATTTATCATTACGAGTTTTCCGTTTTGAAAGGAGAAGCCAACAAAGCTGCTTGAATCAACAAGACAAAATTCAATCTTTGGCAAAAAGAAACCAAGCAAGAACTCGGGAAATATTTCATCATTACTGAACAAAACTGCTCAACAATACAAACTGTGCTAATGTAAACATGATGGTTTTTAAACACGCAGCAAAGATCCAAGTTATGGTGTGAGGAAATCAACTTTTTGGTTGGTTTAAACCAACTCAGTCAATTTAAACTGCCTACTGAGCTCAAGTTTAACTCATAATCTCAAGTCTTATGAGTTCATAAAGCCATCACAAACGGATTTGAAACAATCTAGTGAAACAAACAACTTGACATGAGTGAGAGCAGATCTCGAGAATTACATCATTCAGAAGAGTATAAATATAGAGTCTGAAAAACAAATTTTGTCAGATACGAATAAATCAACTTGCTTTGTACAACTTTATATTTCAAAAAATGAAGCTTTTGGTATTAGCTCTAACTTTCTCTTTATTATTGCTAGTAGAACAAAGTTTTGCACAAGTAGAGGATAACGATTTGGCTGAAAAGTAAGAAATTTAAAAACCACAAAAACATTACTATGCCGTCCATAGAGAAATTCTGACTATGGCACTGAAGCCTAAGCATAAGCCTAAGAATAGTCTAGCTCAGCCAAGCCTAAGCCTAAGACAAGGACTAACAAAAACTTTTTAACTTTATTTTTATTTCTCTAAAAATCACAACAGCTTTTAGCAAACCTACTTGCTGCCCTTCTGGTTGGATTCGTTTTAATGAAACAAACTCTTGTTACTTGGTAAGTATAGTAAATTTATTTAATATTTTTTCCAAAATTAGGTCCAAAATAATGCTAACTGGGCTGTTGCTGAACAAATTTGCGTATCAAAAAAAGCTCATTTAGTATCAATACATTCTGATGCTGAAGAAAATTTTATTTTAAGTAATTTTTTGTATTGAATTCCCATAGGTTTTCGACTTTACCAAACTCGGAATACCAGGGTGGATCGGAACAGGTCCATGAATTGTAACCGAAAATTTTAGATTTGACAATAACAGGACAACCAACATCAAATGTTAACTCAGGAGTATGGATAGGTTTGAAAGCAGTTGTAACTGGCATTTTTTTCGAATGGACTGATGGATCGCCAGTAGATTATACCAAATGGGCCGTAACACAGCCCGATGGCGCAGGGGAATTTGGTATTTTGAATTTACTCAAATATGTTTTTAACGCTCAATAATTTTAGGTCCTCCTGCAAATTGTGTAGACGTCCACCCTGATACATTAATTGGGCGTGAAGCTTTGACTAATACTTGGGATGATGACAATTGTTATAAGGAAATGAGAGCTTTTGTTTGTAAACAATCTGTTCAAAGTTGCTAAAGATTTCCTGAAATTATTTCTTTTTATACGCATAAAAATATTTGTTACATCTACCAATAACATCAGCTATCAAAAAAGAGAGAAGAAAATTCACTCGTCATTGGGAGAGTGGGTGGGGGATGGAATTCCACCCCTTTGTGGATGTGTGATCGACGCTAACACTATTAGCGTCGATCCTTGGTCTTATTTTGGATTTATGATTACGAGTTTTCTGTTGAAATGAGAAGCCAACAAAGCTACTTGAATCAACAAGACATGATTCAATCTTTAGCAAAAAGAAACTAAGCAGGAACTCGGGAAATATTTCATCATTTCTGAACAAAACTATGTCTATTCAACAATACAAATTGTGCTAATGTAAACATGCTGGTTTTTAAACAAGCATTAAAGATCCAAGTTATGGCGTGGGGAAACCAACTTTTTGGTTGGTTTAAAAAACTCAGTCGGTTTAAACTGCCCACTAATTTAACTCATAATCTCAAGTACAAGTATTAAGCGTTCATAGGGCCATGACAAACAGATTTGAAACAAACAATTTGACATGAGTGGGAGCAGAATATGAGAATTACATCATTCAGAAGAGCATAAATATAGAGTCTGAAAAACAAATTGTCAGATACGAATAAATCAACTTGCTTTGTACAACTTTATATTTCAAAAAATGAAGCTTTTGGTATTAGCTCTAATCTTCTCTTTATTGCTAGTAGGACAAAGTTTTGCACAAGGAGAGAATAACGATTTGGCTGGAAAGTAAGAAATTTAAAAACCACAATGATGATGACAACTTCCCAAGTGTCATCATCATTGAAAAAAAAAGTAAGCCTAAGCCAGGGGGAAAGTGAACGATCTCCAAAAAAAAGTTAGTCTATCCTAAGCCTAGCTTATAGCTAGCCTAAGCCTTCGGGTTTTTGCGAATGAACCCAACGCTATTTTTCAATTTTTACCCAAGGGACTCCATCTATATGGAGGGAGTAACCCCCTAAAGGGTCCAAAAATTTTACAGTAGTCCCAATCTCCAAGCGATCATGTATATCTAGCAGTCTTAAAATATTCTTTTTAGCGTGCGAGCCAAGTGGGAACATTGTCGGTGGAGACATGGACGCTGCTGGTGCATTAACGAATACAGAAGATATAGCTATTGTAATCATAACAGAAACTATAATTATAATTATAACTATCGAGGAGGGTAAAATATTTTTTATTTTCTCAAATCACTGATTTTTTTTAGGTATTATGGCTAAACAAAAACTTCATGAAGAAATAATAAAAAAATTTATATGTAAATAATTTTTGTTGATTGATTTTTTTAAGAGAATAAAAATAAATTTAAAAAGTGTTTGTTAGTGACTCTATATCATCATCACTGCAATTATAGCAAAGCCAAATGTTGCTACGAGATTCCAGATACAATCGACTCGCGCTTTAAGCCCCCCTCAAGGGAGGGAGGCTTAAAGCGAGTTGGAGGGAGGGGGGGGGGAGCTTAAAGCGAGTTTTTTTTACAAACTCATGCGGATCTCTCCGGAAATACAAGGCCAATTCTGATAGTTTCGTGTCATTTTACGACCATTTGGCTCAAATGATTTGGGGGGAAAAATTTTTTCGTAAAAATGACCCTATTGAGAGTAATGACCCTATTAGGATAATTTGATGCGAGAAATCGATTGCGCACACCCCGAAGCGTAAAAGGCACATCTTAGCCAAATTTTCATGCCCTGTACCCCAAAGATATCTGATATGTCCGGTTTTGTTGATAACGAACGAATCACTTCGCCCAAAACCAGTACGGGCGCCATTTTTAGCCTGGTTCGGATTCAGGGCCGCAAGAGGCGGTTCTAATTACATTTGCATGGAAATCATAGTACTCTTTAGAACTCTTCTCCTCTTGCTAAAAATTTCGGGTTGCAGATGGGGATGGGCGAAAAGAAGCGACAAAAAAGGCGAAAAAAGTCAATTTTTCACGAAAGCTTGGTCAAGATAGCGTTTTTACGCTTCGTGAGTGCGCGCGATCGATTTCTAGCATCAAATTACCCTCAATAGGGTCATTTTTACGAAAATTTTTTTCTCCCAAATGATCGTAAAATGCAGCTTCAGTGTCCCCTGAAGCACTATCCCCAAAAAACCCCGAGTTTTCAAAAAAAGGCAAATTCTCTATCTATTGTCTTTTTCGATGCGGTTTTTTGCGCTTATTGGTGAGAAGATGAGGAGAGTTAATTGTTATTTTGGTTGTTTTTGAATTGCACTTTTTAAAGTTATTGAGAGAATTAATGAGTCCTAGCTTAATGGACCGCCAACACCGGAACAAGAGATTGGCGATTCGGGAGTACCCTAGAGGTATATTAGATCAATTGGCCGGAAATGCTGTAGCTTGGTCAACCTTTCCGCGCCCTAGGTATGTAAATGACCGCCTACGAGTTTGCAGCATAACCGAGTTCAAATTTCTTCTCCCTTCCGGGCGCGAAGCGCTCTGTCCCCCGGTTCTTATTTGTAATCCCTTTTATAGGCATAAGAATCTATTTTTAAAGCTGCATTCAAGATTTGCAAAATTTTTAAGCAAATAAACAGATTTTAATTATTCGCTTGTTTTCTCAGAAAATCGTAGTATATTTAATTAGTATCGAATTCTTAAGGTAAATAGACCAAGAATGTGGAAATGGTGGGTTTTTTAAATTGAAATGGTGAAAAAGGACAATCTAGCTAATTTTTGAAGGTTTCATGCCTAAAATAGTGTCTTGATCTTATAGTTTTGTTTAAAAAAACTAATCCTTTGGAATCATAGAAATATGTCTCATGTGATTAAGTTAAATAGAACAGCAACTTTATCTGAAACTCAGCGTTGTATCCTGAGCTATCCACTTTTTATAATATGGATTAGATTTTTTATCAATTTATTTACTCTTATTTTAATGATTTTATTTGGAATATTTGCATATAAATCACCTAAAGTTCTAGCAGGCGCTTTTAATAAAGTAAATTTAGTCAACTTTTTTTAAAAGTTTTATAATGTTTTAGATCTTCTTTAGCTCATTTGTGGTAGATTTTTGTGCCAATTTAACGAGGATTCTTTTTCGTTATATTCCGATTATTGCCTGCTCGTTTGATATGATGAATAATATAGACCAATCGGGCATAGTAAGTAACACCGGTCCCGTCTCATCTCGTTCTGTTCCATCCATCCCTTTCCGTCTCTTCCCATCCCGTCCTGTACTATCCTGTTTCGTCCTGTCCCTTAACGTCCCGTCTCACCCTTCCTTTCCTATCCTGTCCCATCCCGTCTTATCATGTCCTACCTGTTCCATAATCTCCCGTTCTGTCTATCCTGTCCCGTCCCATACTGTCCTATCCTGTTCCGTCTCATCCTGTCCTATCCTGTCCCGTCCCATCCCGTCCTGTCCCGTCCCATCCCGTCTCATTCTGTCCTATCCTATCCCATCCTATCCTGTCCTGTCCTGTCCTGTCCTGTCCTGTCCTGTTCTGTCCTGTCCTGTCCTGTCCTGTCCTGTCCTGTCCTGTCCTGTCCTGCCCTGTCCCGTCGCATCCTCTCCTATTCTTTAATGTTTTTCCAATTTTCTAAAAACTATGACTCACCAGATTTTCTAGGCTTTTTAGATTTCTATTTTTTTCAAGATTTTTTCTTCGGCTTTCTATAGAACACCAATTTTTAGCCCCTAGCATCTCTTATCAACGGCTCTGAATGGTATCTATGCTATGTTATTTATATAAGTTGTACATTTTTTCAACTTGATCGATTTATTTTGGCAGCTTCACCAAGAAATTATCCATGGGTAGCATGATTTTCTTTTAGCTATACCCTTTTTTTGATAATTTTAGATTAGTAACGAAGTGGCCAAAACTTTGGTAGTGATTTTTGCATGGACTTTGCCACTTTTATGGCTATTACCAATGTTTACATCTTGTTGTAAAAGTGAATTTGTTCCAGGTTCTTCGTCATCTGTGTTTTCGAATGATAATGTAAATTTTTTCATTACGATGTGAATAGAAGGCCTATAAGAAAATTATGGCGGATAAGGGTCGTTTGATGCGGGGGGGGGGGGTGATGAAAAGTAAACATTAAAAAGTAAACATATAAAAAGTAAACAAAAAAGTTTACTGTTACATACTTTTTTGTTTACTTTTCATTAACTTTTTGTTTACTTTTTAATGTTTACTTTTAGGGAGCACCCGTTTGATGTTTCGAAACTTTTTTTATGCTTTTGAGGATTTCTCCGGAAACGCAAAGCAATTCTGATAGTTTTGGTGCTGTTAGAAAGCTGGATTTCATAGCAATTGAATGACACCAAAATCATGCCATAACTCAAAAAATTTTGAAATGAATAATTTGTAAGATGATAAAAAGCTAAGGCTTAGGCTAAGATATGGGCATAGGCTTAGTCTAAGGCTAAGGCATAGGCTTAGGCTAAGGCATAGGCTTAGGCTAAGGCATAGGCTTAGGCTAAGGCATAGGCTTAGGCTTAGGCTAAGGCATAGGCTTAGGCATAGGCATAGGCATAGGCATAGGCTTAGTCTTAGTCTAAGGCATAGGCTTAGGCTTACAAGGAAAGGTCACCAATTGATGGTGCGACTTTTAAAAAAAATGTCCATATTCTTGTAGAGCATCCCTG
>JAQGBS010003793.1:0-11058 GCA_034698545.1 Acrobeloides obliquus
GATTCAGCATAGTCGAAAACCTAGGGTATATGCCGGTTTTAAAAACTTTTGAGAACTTTTTGGGGATTGTGCAGTCCAAGGGTCGATTCTTACAGACAGTGTGTTTTAACTTGCTTAAAATGAAGATCATCAGCCACAAGTTCTTGATAATCGCAAGTTGGATTATTAATAATACCATGAATAATAACCTTTTTAGCAACCAAATTTTTAAAATGACAAGTAGGAAAATAGAAAAAATCCAGCAGAGGAGAAACTTCTACAACATCGGAGGATAAACTCAAAAATTCCTAAATGATTGATACACAAACTGTCCAATCTTTTTCATAAAAATGACCAACTTGTTTTAAAACATACTTTGGATTGAATAAATTCACCCTTTTCCGCTAAATCAAATTCTTCAATCAATAAATATTCCAATTTCAAGTCATTTGAGAGTTTGTCTATGAATTTTCCAGTATAATCATAAATTTCCTTGAGTGTTGATATGTTTTCATTTATTACACGTAAAATTTCAACAGAGAAATTTGAAAAAGGTGATAAAGTTAGCGATTTTATGCCTAATTTTTGTTTAATTTATTCACGTTCGGCACTTACCTGGACCACATATTTGTCTCAAAAAGAAATTATATTTTTTTGTAAAATCGAAATTCTCGATTTTATTGCCATCTATAAGAAGTTTACGGATTTTATCACCATAATTGCATAGGAAATAAGAAAAGAATGAAGGAGTACAATGAATGCCAGGATATCGCTAAAATTATTGTATCATACGTTTCAAAAATTTGTGCCGTTCTTTAGCGTATATGCCTGTTTTAGCTGGAGTGCAAAAAAGTTGTCCCACCATAGCAAAGTAATAAATCTCTCGCTTTTTATTCACAAGGGAACCATCCCAGTTGATATGCGAGGAATCAATTGCGCGCATTCCAGAATCTTGAAAAAGCTTCTTTGATCCTGATTCAGGGAAGAAATCGGTGTATTGAAGCGAAAATAAAACATTTTGCGTTGTGGTAGAAACATAATTTTTCAAGAATGATGGTCAAGAATGCATTTTGACACTTCGAGGATCGCAGAATCGATTTTTCGCATAAAATAACCCTTAGAACGATGAGTTTAGAAGAAAAAGCCAAAATTTTCATATTTTCGCTTCAATACAAAATACTCATTTCCCTGAATTAGGGTCAGGGAAGCATTTCCAAGCTTCGAGAATGTGCGCAATCGATTCTCCATCTAGAAAAACCTAAGAATTGACGGTTTTCTCATAAAAATCCGAAAATGTTTAATTTTCGCTTCAATACACAAATCCCTTCCCTGAATCAGAGTCAAAGAAGCATTTTCATGCTTCGGGAATGCGCACAATCGATTCCTCGCATAAAATTACTCCCCAGAAATAAGATTTTGAGGGAGAAATTTCAAAATTTTTCGATTTTCGCTTCAATACATACATCTATTTCCTTGAATCAGGGTCAAGGAAGCATTTTCACGCTTCGGGAATGCGCGCAATCGATTTTTTGCATGATTTTAGGCCTATATAGGCTATTTTGGCAAAACAATTTTTCGACCGAGAATGACCTAATATCTGCACTCCCCTTTAAGAAAAATAGTATCATTTTTGTAAAGCATTTTTAGCCATGAAGACAAAGGTCTCAGACCAAAATTAATATATCATCATTTGCGTCTTTTCACCCCCTAATAGATGCAAAAAGAATTATTGAAAAAGCTTTTACCCATAAAAAGTTATAGGGGCATCTTTGGGACCTAATTTTGACCCTAAAAATCGCTAAAATGGCTCTAGCTCCCCATATAAGACTCCTCATCACCTAAAACCAATTTTTTTAAATGTATCTCACGATACTCTAAAACCCTATACCAAATTTTTTACAAAATCGCGCCATCAACTGAGGTGGTTCCCTTGTCAGATGGTCGAGAGTTTGATCCCACTAGGATCAAATTTTGTTCTTTTCATCAAAAATTTATGAAAATTTTTGCTTAGAAGTTTTTCGATGTGAGAAACACGTAATCCGAGGGTAGTTTTGGAACTAGTATCGATTAGGTATCCCACTGAACGTAAAATTTTTCAAAAAATTTTTTTCATCATCTGGAATTGGCTTCACTAGGGGTAATTTTATGCGGGGAATCCGAATTTCACATTTCCGAGACATTTCTGCGTTCTTTTTGGCGCTGAGTTTCAACGTGCTAAGTATGTTGTGATTCGTTCAATTCAGTAGCCATATTTCCAATCATCTGTATACTTTTTCGCTTAGCATCACGTATGGGCCTTCCTTCTTAGAGCATTATTCCCTTAGCTAGTGTTATCAAATACATTTGTTGATCGAGTTCTTGATGCAGCTGATTATATTGCTCTTCCATTACTTCACGAATAAGCACTCTTTCGTTTTGGATGTTCAAATCATCTGCATATGAAACTCGACCATGAGTAAAATATTGTTTAACATAATAGCAGATGAATACACAGCAAGAGAAGCCGCCCTCTTGTAGGTTGTAGCGGCCTCGAGGTACTCCAATTCTACCATTGCAACGTCAATTGAAAATCTTTTCCCGAATCAAGAAAAGACTATTTATATGACGTATGGCATGTGTTCTTGTCAAAAATGTGGCCCTATGCCTTATAAATAGCATTTTCTTGATTCGGGGAAAGATTTTCAGGTCTCGGGAATATGAAATTCGGATTCCCGCATAAAATTATCCCTAGAGGAGCCAATTCCATATGATGAAAAAATTTCACGTTCAGTGGGATACTTAATACTAGTTCCAAAAAACCCTCGATTACGTGTTTCTCGCATCGAAAAACCTATAAGTAAAAATCTTCAAGAATTTTTGATGAAAAGAACAAAATTTGATCCTAGCGGGATCAAACCCTCGACCATATGAATGAAAAGCGAGAGATTTACTACTTTGCTATGATGAAACAGCTTTTTTGAAAAACCCCCTAAACAGCCGTTTTTACGACGAAATTTGAATTTTTGTCCATTTTCGTTTCAATGCACCCACCACTTTCCTTGAATCAGGGCCAAGGATACATTTTCACGGCTCGGTAATGCGCACAATCGATTTCCCGCATGCAAAAAAACTCCAGGTGAGCCATTTTTATCAATTTTAGATAGAATCTGCAAAAGTCGGCTACTTTCCGAACGACGCAATACTACTGCCACTTATTTACCTTGCCAATCGCTGGCGTTTTGCTAACTTCAACACACTCGTAACGACCAAGTTCGTTGAAAAATATAGTATAACATTTCCGATTGATTAACTAAAATTTAAAATAGTAAGCAAATATTCAATTACAGTGTGTTCAAAAAGTTTGATATATTTTTATCCAATTTTTTGAAGCCTCCGAAAAATTCTGCATCGACCCATAGAAAGAATGTTATTAACTGCAGATGAGTCATCTAAGATGGCTCATCTGCAAGTTCATGAATTAGAAATGGATTTTTAGACCACTTCTGGTAGCCAAATTATATCATCAACCACAGATTCGATTGTGCTGTGATGAGCGCTACAGAAATAATAATAAAATTATCGAAATGGATGCGATTTGACAGACCAATTTCTCTAAAAATCGCCAAAATCGGCTAAATTTTCAGGAAATTTCACAAATTTGTTTTGAGAGACCGCATCAAAAAAACTTATACTAGAGCCAAAGATAAGGCCTCAAAAATTTGGATGTAAAAATAGGCTAAACTTTTTGAACATTCTGTAAATCTTACAGGAAATTTCAAAAATTTGTTTTGAGCAACAATTGGTTCATCAACAATACTTGGTTTTTTAGTTGATGGACTTTCAATCAAGTTTGTACAGATCTCTTTTAACAAATCATAATCAAGGAAATTTATTCTAACCATACTATATGAGGGAGTGCCCAACCCCAAACACCGGTTATCAGCAATATTATATGGAGGTTGACTTTCAGCAGAACTAGATACAATAGGTTTTTGAACTCGAATACAAGTTGGCATTTCTGATTGTGAAGTGGTACCATCAAGCCCATCAATGGTAACTTGCCCACTTTGGATAGCTGATCGCAAAAGCGGTAATGTCTTTTTAAGAAATGGAAGTAACTTTGGCTCTGCTTGAGAATGAAACATTTCTTGTAACTTTATTATAAATTCTTCTGGCCCAATCGGTCCATAAATAACACATATAACCAATTCCCGAACTAGAGTTGCAAATTGAGGCGACTGTCTTTGCGATCGACGAAGTAAATTCTTGAAAAATCGTGCACATTTGTGAACGTCTTGTTCACATTCGTGATCAACATGATAACCATGGTGGTGGATGTGGTGTTCATGATGATGGTGACCCTAAAAAATCTAATTCATTCATTATCCACCCCTTTAAAACTTGAAACTGCGAAATTATATAGTCACTTACATGATGATGATGTCGATGGCATCCGTAACAATTTCCCATTTATACAAGAAAAAATAACAAGAAGAAAAAAGTGGTTTATTCTTTCAAAATAATCTAGTTATTTTTTTTAAATAAATTACATAACATCCCAAATAATTGTTAGTTATTGATTTGTATGGATCTTTATCACTTTCTTTCTTGCCTCTTTGTCATATGATGATTCAGCATAGTCATAAAATATTAGGTCTTGGCACAAGTATCCAGCGTTTTTTTCAGATTAGTTGTTTTTGATGAAGACAGCATTTTCTTCGAGATTTATTATTAGCATACGAGAACCAATTATAGGGAAATTTTTATGCAACATTTAGAATTTGGCGGCTTCAGGGTTTCGTTATAATGCAAATTTAAACAAACATATAAAAAATGTGGTTTTTGAGTTAACGACATTCAAATTGATATATCTGCATAGACAAATCCGTTTTCGATGCGGGTTTTTACCCTTCTTGGGTATTGAACTACGGAGAACACGATCCCGCTTTCGGTTTTTTAATCCGACTCATAGTTTTTAAGGAAATTGAAAAATTGTAACCAAAAACCCCATTTTTGACCATTTTCAACAATGGTCGACAAAGTCTAAAGAAACATACACATACACGTATGATACCTCAGCTGAAATATGTATTCTACTCATTGAATAGACTTCCTTCTCTCAACACTAAAAAATTCAATATTCTATTAAACTTGAATTACTCAGCAGTAGATTTTCCATATTTTTTCTTTTAAATATTGCTTGTACATTTGAATGATTTTATTATTTCGTTGCATCTATAATTTTCATTTAGCTGTTTAAAAATATTTACCTAAGAGAGAAAAAATTTTTCATCCGAAATTGCTTGTAAATAATGGGCATCTGCCTAAAATACGTTTTTTATTTGATCTGGACCAAATCTGAGAAAAAATGTTAACCCCTCTTCGACTCCCATAGAGGATCAAAAATTTTTTTCTCAGATTTGGTCCAAATCAAATAGAAAATATATTTTAGACAGTTGCTTATGATTTGCAAGCAATTTCGGATGAAAAATTTTTTCCCTTAGACTCTGTCAATCAATGTTAAAAATAGTCAAAAATGGGGTTTTTATTTAAATTTTTCAATATTCTCTAAAACTTTGAGTTGGATTAAAAACCGAAAGCTGGATCGTGTTCCCCGTAATTCAATACCCAAGAAGGGCGAAAAACCGCATCGAAAACGAATTTTTCTATGTAGATATATCAATTTGAATATCGTCAAGTCAAAAACCACATTTTTCATATGCTTGTTTAAATTTGCATTATAACGAAACCCTGAAGTCGTCAAATGCTGAAATTTGTATAAAAATTTTCACATAATTGGTTCTCATATGCTAATAATAAATCTCGAAGAAAATAGATTTTTCCATCGAAAACAATTAATCTGAAAAAAACGCTGGATACTTATGCAAAGACCTAATATTTTATTACTATGATGAATCATCATAGACAAAGAGACAAGAAAGAAAGTGATAAAGATCCATATAAATCAATAACTAACCATATTTGGATTGTTATGTAATTTACTTAAAAAATTAGTTAGATTATTTTGAAAAAAACCACTTTTTTCTTCTTATTATTTTTTCTTGTCCAAATGGGAAATTGTTTCGGATGCCATCGACATCACCATCATGTAAGTTACTATATAATTTCGCAGGTCAAAATTTTAAAAAGGTAGATAATAAATGAAATAGAGTTTTTAGAGTCATCATCATCATGGACACCATCACCATGGTCATCATGAAACCGTCTATGTTTACAACCCACCGCCCAATACTCAACCTTATTATCCTCCACCAAATTCTTATGGACAACCTGGTAGTCAGAATGGACCGTATATTATGAATAAACATTGTTGTTAATTTATTTAAAAGAAAGTAAAATTTTTGGGACCATATAAATTCAAGGATTACTGGCTACTGATTATCTTAACCCCCCCCCCCCCAGATCATGATAGTTATTTCCAGAAATCTCTAAACTTATCACGTTGTCCAAGAAAGTTCTTTTTGGGGGGGGGGTATCAACTTTGAACAGTCTTGGAATCTCCGAAGGCTGTCCAAAGTTGAGACCCCCTGCTTCCATCAGTGATATTTGGGCCTTTTAAGACCTTTTCTTTCTATAGATTGTACATATTCTATTGTGTTAACATAAAATGGTTATATAAAGGTAAGCAATTAAGTCATTAAAGGACCAGTCCGGTCGGAAAAAAAGTTGTCATTTTTGTATATATTCGGAAAGTTCATGAAAAATGGAACATTTTTTGTTTTTACGGCATGCTCTGAATCGTTATAGTTTTTGAGATAATTACGTGTGAAGTTAAAAATTAAAACAATCACTAATTCCCTGAATCAATAAAATCTTTATATTGAGAAGAAAATAATTCAAAATTTTTGAACATTTATAAAAAAATAAATATAGCATTTTTATAATTCGACGAGAGGAATAAAATGATGCCAAAATTATTCAATTTGAAAATTGTTTTGGGTTATTGAAACGAAAAAAAAAAAGACAAATGGGATAAGTTTTGTCACACGTGTTACACCGAGGTGTCCGATATGACACATATGTCACGTGAGGTGTCAAATGTGTCACATAAAGGTTAGGGTATATAAAAGACCCTGGAGTGGATAAAGTAGCTCGTCCAATTTGGTACGTTAAGCAAAAAATTTTGCTCCATAGAAATGAAAAAGATTTTTTGATAATCAAAAGTTTTAACCCATCGGGGATCGAACCTGGGGGCCCAAAGTTGCTTAACTTGCCAGATCGGACGAGACGTTTCAAAACTTGAGTAAGGCGAAGTTTTTCAGCATTAATAAGAGTATCGGAAGGAACTGGCAGCTCGTCAAAATTAAAAAATAACTTTTTAAACTCCAATTGAATGCTAGGTGTAGAAATAGTGCGCTTAGAATGAGACGGCAAAGCCGATTTCTTAAATAAATACTTGGCGGTGAATTGGAGGGCTTAAAGCGAGCCTCCCCCACTGGATATGTATGTATTGAAATCTATTCTGTTCATTCCTATTTTTTACAACAAAAACATTTAGTATTTGGTATTCTTGGACAGTCCGCTTTTTTGTTATTGCCCATCTTTACATTATACAAAAATTTTTTTACTATATTAATAAAAATTTTCTTAAATAAACAATTTGCCTTATTTAAAAAAACATCAAAATAGTATTTCATCCATTTTTCACGACAATAAAGATCGAGAGCACCCCTAAACAATCGAATGTTATTATTGTTTAAAAAAATTGAGTGGTTGAACATAAAAAAGAATATTATTTAATCTCTCCACGACTTCCTACAGTCCCAATAATCAAGGACTGTTTGCGGAAGATCAATTTGATGATTCATCGAGGTTTTTCGCGCAATAGCACTCAGTGCACTAACATTCGGGCAGGTAGCCTAAAAAAAATAGCTATTTGTTTGATTTATTTCTTATGCACATTAAAGTACTAAAATTTTTTGATTTTTGTGAGAATAGTTTTGAGCTATTGAGCTTTTGACAAGTGGTTTCATTTTGATTTTATTATAAAATTTCTAAGGCCGTCAAATTCGTCTTTGGATTTTTGAAAGCCGCTTTTTAATTTACTTAAAGGGGGCGGGAACCATTTTCATCAGAAAATCCAGTTTTTAATAGAAGCAAATTTTTTACACGTATGATTGGTTATATATAGGGTAAAAAATTGTGAGGAATCGATTCCTGCCATTATTTTTTGACCATGACTTCAAAAAAGTGGTCAAACGCTTCCTTGACCCTGATTCAGGGAAAACGGTGTATTAAAGCAAAAATCAATTTATTTATGTAAATACTTATTCCTTCCCTGAATCAGGGGCAAAGAAGCATGCGTGCAATCGATTCCCCGCCTAAAAAACCTAAGAATCGATGGTTTTCTCATAAAAATTCGAAAATGTTTGATTTTCGCTTCAATACACCGATTTCTTCTCTGAATCAGGGTCAAGGAAGCATTTTCACGCTTCGGGAAAATTTTGCATAAAATTACCCCTAGAGGGTCACTTGTTAAAAATATTTTAAAACTCTTTCTACTCGACCATAATCTGGACCCCCCTTTAAAAAATGGAATAGGTAAGATCACCATAAGGGCATTTTTTAACTCTATGTTTTTACACGTATTTTATGAACTTGCTAAAAACATCTCGGCTACAAAATAAAAAATCTCGCCTATAATTCTTTTAAAGATTCCGAGATATCCTCTAAAATGTCGGATTCCCTTTTAAAAAGTTGACGAGTAGAGTTTACATTAATCTTCTCATCTACACTTTACAAATTTGTAAAAAAAGTCTTTTTTATATAACAACTGGTTGTATGTATTCTATATTTTGATCTAAATGGCAATTGAATTAATTTTTTGAATGATTTTTATTTATAAGTCATACTTTTCGAGAAAGTTTTTTATTCATCAACATTTTTTTAAAGAAATGAAACAAATTCGTAACTCTATTAATTCTAAAAAATATTCTTATGATGTCCAAAGTCAATCATCTCAGTCTACAACAATGGGTAAAAGATGGTATGAAAATCGACATGCTAAGTAAATTTTTTAAATAAAAAAATTTAAAACGCCCTCTATAGACATACAATTATGTCGACATCCAGCGGATTTTATGCATTGATTTTAACAATTTTTGCATTAGTTTTCGAACTTGCTCATTTGTTGGCATCCGAACAATCGCAACTCGTTCGAGTAAAAGATCTAGTAAGTCGCATTTTTGCATAAAAAATTTCAAAATTTTAGATAATGGGAGTGTATATGTATGGTTTAGGAATCTTGTTTTTATGTTTTTGTTATTACGAAATTTGGGCCAGAAATCGTCACAAATCGACTCCACAAAAAGTTCAAACTTTGATTCGATTGTCTACTGTTAAGTAAGTTTTTGGGTCAAATTCAAGTTTTTTTGTTGAAAATTTAGTTCTGATCCTAGAAAAAATAGCTCAGATTCGACTAAAAGTATTCCATTACGACAAGAAATTTTAACTGCGGGAAGTTTGTTTTTACGCATCGGATGTGTTGGTGGGTTATTTACAAGATAAAAAATTTTTACGGGCTTTATAGTTTTTGGGATAATAGGAATAATTTATTATGTATTGGCAGCGGTTTTGTGTCTTCATGACAATACTTGCGAAAATATTACGGCCGTACTATATTTTTTAGCTATCGTTTTTATTTTGATCCAAGGACATTTTATTTTTTGCAATTGGAAAGTAGGGATAAAAAAGACGGCAAACGGGCTAGTCATAGGTTACCAAGGGGGGGGGGGTACAGTACCCCCCTCACCACTCATCCTCGGACCTTCCGCCTTTATAGCCATTCATCCATCTATCCATCATGAGGGTTCGTGTATCCTCCTCCTTCCAATTCATTCATGTCGTTTTCAATTTTACAAAAACGTGACAAAAGTTAGCGTGACAAAATCCGTGACAAAAGTTATAGTGTCAAAAAACCTAGCAAAATTAGTCCGTTTGCTTAAAAGACCTATTGTTAAGGTCCCTGATCTCAAAAATTAATAAATTTTTAGATCAGCAAAACAAGTTCTCATTTTATCGCCAGATTTGGTACAATGCATTTAGTTGGGGCTAATCTATGGACTTGGTTCAGGTTTATTTTAGTTGAAGAAGCAGTTATGCATGGAGAAGTTCAGTAAGCACATTTTTCGTTCCATAAAATGTGTTTTAGTGAAATTTTTGAAAATGTTTCAACACCAGAAGCACCAGAAGAGCAAAAAGAAAAAATTTTAAGAATAAAACCAACTGTTCATGCACTTTATTCTGCTGGGTCTTATCAATGTCAAGGATCAGAATGTCTTTTAGGTAGATTTAGAGATTTTTTAGTGATCTGAAATTTTAGGCGGTGTTTCTGGATTTATGTTTACAAGTTTGGTAGAATATTCTTTGATTGGTGCTGCTGTTATGTACATTGTTTGGAGGAATATTAAACATGAAGATGAACATGCTCCTTTAAGAGAAAAAACTGAAATTTTACGAGTAAACCTGAAAAATATTTCATTTGGCAAGTTTTCGGGGAAGAATCTCTAAGAAAATTTTCTTTTTAGGGCTTATTTTGGGAACGATTTTCTTTATATTATGTATAGCCTCTATGATTTTATACTATGTTTATTATACGAATGGTCATGATCAGATTTCAACTTATATCTTTAGTATCACAGATTTATCGAACGTATGTCGAATTTTTTGTGGAAACAGTTAATAGTAATTTTTAGTTAGTAGTAATGAGTATTGCATGCTTATTCGGATTATATCAAATGCGAGTTTTAACTTACGCAGATTTGCCAGAATATGAAAAAGATGATGGAGAAGAAAGTCAGGTATAGAAATTTGACTTGGCGACACTTGCGCATGAAATATTGTGCACCTACATTTGCATGTGCATTTGCGCATGTACATTTGTGCATGTAGCATTTGCGCATGTAACATTTGCGCATGTACAAATGTGCATTCACTTTTGCGCATGTGCGTTTGAACATGTAGCATTTGCGCATACACATTTGCGCATATGCATTTGCGCATACACATGTGTTTCAAAACTATAAAAAAGGGAAAAAAGTCTGTGCCACCAACAAAATCTCTTTAAAAATGCTCAAATAT
>JAQGBS010003794.1:0-11058 GCA_034698545.1 Acrobeloides obliquus
TTTTACATTGCACACAGGAATCCTGAAAAAATATGCTCAAAATAAAAATTTTGTAAATTGTCATAAATGTTGAAAAAGATTGTCTGAAATTGGATAAATTTTCACAATTTTTTTGAAAAATTAGGTCATGAAATTAGCTGTTCCGATCGAATTTTTTGCGGAACCGGAACAGCAAAATGATGCAGAACCGGAACCCAGCCCTGGTTATGAATTGCTAGTACGTCATAAAGTCCTAGACACCCCCACCTCAAATTGGGATGGGGGGGGGGTCATCGCGTAGTGCTCATCAAATATTCCGGGCCACTGCGCAAAAATTGAAAATAATGGTTAGGCGTACTTTTAGCGCGCGCGGGCGCACTAAAAACATTTTCCGCCGCGTAATATTTTGGGATTTTTGGGGATGTATGTTGATGTATAAAATCTAAACCCAGGGCATATATTTGCACAAAGCAGGTGAAAATTAAAATTTAACGCAATTTTCCTTGAATGTTCGTTTTAGTATAAGAAAAGTCATACCTTAGAAATCAAAACTCAAATTAAAAATAGCCAGATATTTTTTAACCGATGTATAAAGAAACGAATTTTTCTTCATTTAAAAAATGCCTAAAACGTATTGTCTGGGGGTTATTAAACAAATTATAAGACCATGGAGCCAACCCAAAATGTCATAGTCTCAGAATCAGTGTTGTCCCCTGTACACATGTGTTTGTGTACACATTGTGTACACAATACACGTGTACACAAACACATGCGTACACATTGTGTACTCATATGTACACAAACACATTGTGTACTCATGTGTACACACTATGTTGTGTTGTGTACATATGAGTACACGTGTACACACTGTGTAATACGAAAAATTTAAAACTAATTTCCCACAACAAAAGGATTTACAATAAAAAAAGTACAACGAAAGGGTTTATAACAAATTTTTCACAACTCAGTGTTGTCCTGTGTACACATGTGTTGTGTACACACGAGCGAAATCGTTGTAGGAATTGAACTTGAATTTGTTTCCTTTATAGATTTTTTATTCACGGCAAAAGAAATTTTGAGTCAAAGTGTTCAACTCATGTGTATACGACACATAGTGTACACATGTGTACACACTGTCTCACACACATTCAGTAATCCCTAGGTTCCCACAACTGTACCCATGAGTACTCGTGAGTTGAACACATTGACCCAAAATTTTCTTTTGTCGTGAATAACACATCTATAAAGGAAACAAATTCAAGTTCGATTCCTACGACGATTTCGCTCGTGTGTACACAACACATGTACATGGAAAAACACTGCTCAGAATTTTTTCAATTGCTGCCTATGTTTAAATATGTGATCCCACTATTAAAAACCCACCATCTTAAAATTCTGAAACTTTTTCTTCGTCGAGATACAGCGCTCGAAAGATGGTCATCTCGAGCGTATAGCTAAAAATGCACCTCCACCGTAAAAGCCCTCTATCTCAGCCAATTTAAAAAATTTTCAAATGCAGTCTTTTTTATTTGTTTGTTATGGTATAGAGATATAAATTTGTAGTACATTATATTTTGATCCGATCTAACCCCATGGAGTTACACTCATTTTATCCATTCTTAGTCGGTTTTGAGATGTCAATTCACAAAAAGTTATCTAAAAAATCGATTTTAATTTTGCCGTACGGCCGTTTTAGTCAGAGACCCCAAAACGTAAGGGGAACCCATGGATGATTTTTGGGGTCGAAAAATGATTTTTCTGTTTAGTATGCCAAAAATTCAGGCATAAATTGCTGATTACGAAAAACATAAAATTTCGGGGTGGAAACTTCATTTTCACTGGTTTTGGGTCCTCTAAAGCATATAATTTGTTATGCTAAGAGAAAGGGCCCAAAACCAGTGAAAATGAAGTTTCCACTCCGAAATTTGATGTTTTTCGTAATCAGCAATTTATGTCTGAACTTTTGGCATAATAAACAGAAAAATCATTTTCCGACTCCAAAAATCGAATTTTTTGACCATCAAAATGAGTTTTCTGGGGAAAGTAGTGTTCTAGAAAGTTGTTCCTCATCAAATTTCATGTTAAAATGACTTATTTACGTCGGTTTTTTGGTGATAAAAAATCCCGAAATCGGGCGGGATCTGCTTCGGGATCATAAAAAATTCCGAAATTAGGATTTCTCTTCGGGATCTCGAAATCGCATTTTTTGGCCATTTTCGAGACTAAAATCGTCGGGATATCCCGATTCGGGATCACGCCACCCTTAATACTTATGTATGAAAACTAAACCTAGCACTGAGGAGCGACTATTACATTTGCACAACAGGTGAAAATAGCTGGTGAAAATATCAGATGAGAATAAATATATGCTCAGCCGCATATGTTATCATCAAAAAATCCACTCCACATATGGGTCATTACAAATATTTACTACTGAACCAACTCATCTGGAATTTCTTTTTCGATTCGGTCTTGATTTTGTGCCAACCCATACCTGTCGGCCAGGAATTCTAGTTTATTTTTATGTGCAACTCGGAGCTCGCGTAGTGAGAAAATTTCGAGCTAGAGAAGTGAATTTTTGAGGGGTCAAAAAATATTATTAATAGAAAGAAAGTCACTTTTCTCAAAAACTATAAATGCTATGATCATGATCGAAGTGTCGTTGGAAAGGGGACGAATGGCAATGAAAATGTGCTTTAAATTGTTGAAAACGCTTCAGTAGAAAAAAAGTTATGATAAAAACAAAAAAAGGGTCCAAATAACGCTTTTACAGAGTCTATCTCTGGTTGTACAGGGTCTATCCCTGGATGTACCGCAGGTCCGCCTCTGAAATTTGGCATAATGGTTGCTTATAAGTAGTACTAATTTCCTGTATATGTGATTTTGTGAAATTCGCGTTTCCTAATTTGATCATCCCTTGTAAGCTATCAGATTATGTTCAAATCAAATCTCTACCTTATTGGAAAGACGGAAAAAAGTTGCTTTAAAAAACCTGATTCAAGCAATTTTAGGGTATTTTTATTGTAAAACAATTTTAAGAAGTAGTAAAAAATAGCAAAAAATACCCTAAAATTGCCTGAATCAGGGTCAGGAAAGCGTTTTCACGCTCTGAAAATGGTTGGATTCCCCGCATAAAATTACCCCTAGAAAGTCATTAAAAAAAATTTCTTTTCGACCGAGATCCGGCCTCGATCTGCACCCTCCCTTTAACATAAGTAGTAAATTTGTTTTATCGCTTTGTCTTCAATACCCACTTTTAAACTAATAATCGAACTTTCATAAGAAATTATGTATGATGTAATTTTATAGCTTATTGCGAAATAACACTTTATCTATGGCTTTGTGTATTCAAAATTCAATAGAAATTTTCACAATGTCTTATCACAGGGTTACCATTTTCAAAAAATAAAAATAAGTAGATGCATTGAAAAAAAAAGATTTTGCCTTCAAAAATAAGTAGTTGTTGTAAATTTCAAAAAAAATCGCAAGACGAAAATTTTATTAAAATTCTTTAGTTAAGTATAAAAAAACAGTGCAGCAACGAAACTTTGTTTGAGAAATGCTTCATTTTATGAGCTTCAATGCTCATAAAATGAAGATTTTTTATGATTAAAAATGGAAATTTTTCAATGAAAAATCTTATATATTTTTAGTGCAAAATCATAAAAAGTTCACCACATGAAAATTTTTGTTGCAAATATATTTTTCACTTTTTTAAAATGCATAAAGTTTGGCGAAACTTTCTCGCTTGTACGTAATCGTCTGTAATATCACTGTCGGCGACGTCTGTAGCGTCGACGTTTGCGGCTTCATATGTAATATGCGCGAAGCTTGTGTCGGGGCTAGTTTTTTTCCAAAAATTATTTCATTCGATTAAGTATGAGCGTTTTTTCTCCATGACTATTGCGAGTATATTTGAATAGGTTGTATATTCTTGGTTTTGTTATTGGGAATAAATTTCAAAAAGAGATAAATCGTATATGGTTGACTTAAAAAAAATAAAAACAGCTTTTTGAATTTTCCATTTTTCTGTCTGATGATTGATAATTCATTTCTCGTCGATTCTGATAAATAGTTTCTTGATTTTGATCATTTTCAAACATACAATATAATAAAAAAGAATGTACATTGAGATAACAAAATACAGGGTGACGCAAAAAAACCGTACTTTTTGGAAAAATTCGAAATGGGAAACTTTCGAGAAAGTGAACGTTTTCGAGAAAGTGGGCGACCGCCGCTTTTAAGCTGAAAATGGCCAGAAAATTAAATTTTTAATAAATTACGAAGTATGGAAAATTTTCAATTTGTTGTGAAAAAATGTCAATTTGTAGTTCCAAATGTGAAATTTTTTGAAAATAGCCGGTTTTTTAGCTGAAAATGCACATAAAATGACTATTTTGCTAAAAAAAAATAATGAATTTTGATGAGAAATGGAAAATTTAGAACAATTGTCTTTGAAAATTTGACAAATTTTGATCATTTTTTATTTAAAATTTTCTTTTTTGAAAAATAAGTATTTTTTTAAAAATAAGTAGAATTCTTATTAATAAGTAGAAATGGTAATCCTGTCTTATCAGTTAGGTGTGGCATCGAGTAAATATTATGATTTCTTTTCGATTTGTCGCACCATTGTGATATGATTTTATTTTATTCTAGTTTTTTGATTTTATTCTAGTTTTTTATTACAAATACAGGCAGTGCCGTATTCAGGATTTTGGGGGGGGGGGGTAACTTTTGGGTCGAACCCCAAAATCATAAGGGTTCCCCTTATGATTTTTTTCAGAAATTTGTTTAAAAATTGAACAAAAACATAAGGGTGGACCAAGGCAATTTTTTTCGTCTTTTTTACAACAATTTATTTTTGTTGAAAAACCCTTATGTAAAAGGAAAAAATCAGCGCTACAGGCGAAATTTTTGTGTGAAAAATCGTCAAAAATTGAAAAATTCGTCAAAAATTGAAGAATTGAAAAATCGTAAACAAATTAAAATTCGTCAAAAATTGAAAGCTATAGTGCCGAAAAATTAGGTTTTTTGCAAAAATCCGGGTTCCTGGAGGGGACAAAAATTCAAAGAAATAGCTCTAGCAAAAAACTTTGTTCCGACGCGGATCTCCGATTTGCCCTAAAAATTATCTACAACACCCATACTTTATTTTATGCTTGGTCCCGGGCCAAATCTCGTTTCCGCAAAAATATTTTTTTGCCTCTGAAGCGTGAGGAGTCAAAAATTCGATTTTGCCAAAATGGCTCCAAATTGGCTAATTTTTTGCACTAGGGGGTTTTTGGACATGGAAAACACGATTATGATGTGTTTTTTCATTTTTGATATCATTTAGTACTTTTATTGGAGGAGATATCCAATCGCACATTGGATTTTACCATACTTTAGTGTTAATCAGTGTAAAGAATATCCATCAGGCTGGAGCCATTTCTTTGAATTTTTGTTCCCTCCAGAATTGTTGCGAAAAACCTAATTTTTCGACCACTTTTTCTATAACATGACCCCGTACACCCAATATAAAAGTTGTAACCCGCGTTCTCAGCTTTTCAACGACACCAAGATCATCGAAGTTGGAATTAACCATCAAGTGATATGTTTCAAATATTAAAGTGTAAAAAACCTCCGGAATGCACAAATTGCCTAGAGACCAAAATGGGACTTTTTTAAGGTTGAACATCATTTCAAACGCACCTTTGTGTTTATTTTGGTCCTAAATTTCATATTCCGAGCTCAGTTTTCCTAGGTCCGCGGGATCTTCAAAAAGTTCGAAATTTCGAGACATCGACTCTTCAAAATCTCTAGATCCCTTTATTCGCCTTTGTCCAACTTTTTTTAAAGTTTGGTCCGCCGTGGGGAGACCTCACTCATATCTCTCATATTATTGCTATTAACCGGCATTTGTGGTTGGCCACTTCTTCTGTGGGGGTATGGTTTTCTTATTAAAAAGAATTTTTAGTCATGTCCAAAGTTGAAGAATGTCCCGTTGAGGCGATAGATGTAAAAAACATCAATTATAAAAGTGAATTTGTAAACACAAAAGAAGTTGCTATATTTTCCGTTGACCCAAAAGACCAAGTATTTATACTCGAAAATTATAACGAAGAAGAATTTCGCTGTATAAATGATGCTTTAATAGAAGATATTAATAATAAAACGGATAAAATTGATTTACTCAAAGGATATCGTCCTTATGATCAAGGAAAACGGTTATTCTCTGGTGTACAGTTAAATGAGATGCAGCAGCTATTAATGGCATTAGTCCAACAAGAATCAAAAGATGAATTAAAAGTAAGAATTTAGGTTGAATTCGGAGTCCTGTTAAAATTTTTTTGAAATTCAACATTTTTCAATCACGCGGGGTCGATCTTACGCCTTTAAAGGACCAATGAAGTTTGTACGGATTCCGAAAAATTATTTAAAAGGGAAGGTTATTTTGAGGATTTTTTAAACTTTTTTTGTCAAGGGCAAAATCTTTTTGGATCATGCTGAGAATCGAACTTGAGAGCAATTTCTACGAGCCGACAGTCTTCGCCACTAGGCCATAAGGGCTTCTTAATCGACATTCTTAAATTTCAACTATAAGGCTTACGTAAAACATGATATGGAGCTAAAAAATTTTCCTTGAAGGATACCCCCATGATTTTGGTGTCATTTTTCTTCTCTCATCGAGCCCTATCGATTGGTAGAGGTCGTGACGGAATTGGACTTAAGGTGACGGAGGTAGCACAAACAGACACACATAGCGCGTTTAATATTTTAGGTTTTTTTAATCGTAAAAATACTCATGTACAAAAATAATGATCATTTTCCAAGTTTTAACGAGGAAAAATTGCAATGCGAATATAAATTTTTTTCAAATATTTTTGAAGTTGTTAGAAATTCATGTTTTTATTTAAAGGAGGCGTGCATTTCGAGGCCCGTTCTCAAAAAAAATTTTTTTGAAAAATGACCCCTCTAGGGGTAAAATTTGACGAGAAATCGATTGCGCGCATCGCCGAAGCATGAAAATGTGGTCTCCAACCTGTTTTTGCGAAAATACTGATTTTTCCACTTTTTTTTCAAATTTTCTGCAAACAATTCTAAATTTATATTTTTGTTGTTATTTTTTGTTTGTGTTAAAATGAATATTTTCGCAAAAACAGGTTAAAGATAGCATTTTCATGCTTCGGTGATGTGCGCAATCGATTTCTCGTCAAATTTTACTCCTAGAGGGATCATTTTTCAAAAAAAATTTTTTTCGAGAACGGGCCTCGAAATGCACGCCCCCTTTAAAAAATGTGATTTTTTCTGGATTCTTTCAAAAATTCTTAAAACTAGGATTTCGTTTTCGAAATCCAAACATCGAAATTACGATTTCGTCCCATCACTACTGTAGGGTCAAAAAGCACAAAAATCAACAAAGTCAATTTATCGAAAAATCAAAAAAATTTCGCGCGCTAATTTTGAGAGTAAAAGATTCCTCAGAAAATTTGATATGAGAGCACCAACTTCACGAAGCTCAAAAGTGCGCAATTTTTGACGGAAATTGTCCTTCAAGTTTTGGGTAATCTCAAAAAATCGATTTTTTTGGTTTTTTGAGATTAGGCCAAACTTGAAGCCAATTTCTGACTCATTAAACCCATATATGGGCTATCCGAATACGTATGTTTCATATAAAAAATTTTAAGTTCAGATTTTGGGAAACCCAGCTACGTCCTTGCCCCTCCCCACCCTGGTTTGTGGTTACAGCTCTGATTCAATGGATTAATTCTGAAAATTCATGTAAAATGAGAAGTTTTTTGTTCTTACAATCATTAAAAGGGGCTCCATTTATTGCCAGATCTCGAAGAAAATTTTTTCTTCACAACCCATGTCAAAATAGTGATATTTTGAATGATTATAGCCCCATAATACCCAAACCGATCTGACAGGACGTTGGAAAATTTGTTTTTGTCTTCTGCGGTTGGAAAAAAGGGTATTTGGTGAAAACATGTTACATGTTTTCATTTTTTGCCGAAACTTGCTACATATGGTAGCTCATTTTGTAGATCTTGTCCTAAACAACAACTTTTGTGTTGGTGTGTAGCAAGTTTTTTTGAAATTTTTTTAGAAAAATCGAAATATGTAACAAGATTTTGAAACATGTTACATGTTTTGCGTCATAAAAACATATAACATGTTTCAAAATCTTGCTAAATATTTCGATTTTTCTAAAAAAATTTCAAAACAACTTGCTATAAACCATCACAAAAGTTGTTATTTAGGCCAAGATCTACAAAATAAGCTGCCATGTGCAGCAAGTTTCGACAAAAAGTGAAAACATGTTACATGTTTTTACCAAATACCCTTTTTTCCAACCTCAGAAGACAAAAACAAATTTTCCAACGTCCTGCCAGATCGGTTTGGGTATTATGGGGCTATAATCATTCAAAATATCACTATTTTGACATGGGTTGTGAAAAAAATTTTCTTCGAGATATGGCAATAAATTGAGCCCCCTTTAAAGAATCTGAATCGTTTTCAAGATCAAACTGAACATTTATATTATTTAGCTTATTGACAAATCGGATTTTATTACCTATAGAGGATTATTGACAACTATAATGCAAACTATTTATATGGAATCACAGTTTGTAAGATACAGGGATTCACATTTTGGGGCTTGGAGAATTCGTGCTAGCAGATTGAAGGGTTACAGCTCAATTTTTTTATGTGAAGAATATGAACCAACTTTTGACAGTAACAAAGCAAATCATTATGCCGCAGAAAGCGTTGAAAATGTTTTGACACTGAAATCAATTCGTGATAAGTACCAAGCTCGGGTAAGATTTTTATACAAGCAAGAAAAAAGGGATCTAGGAACTTCCACAACGAAACTTCCACAACAGGGTTAAAACGACATGCGGAACTTCCATAACGGTCGATTTTTTCCACTTTCCCGTGATCAAAAACAAAAAATTCCTTCATATTCGATTTCCCCATATCGAAAAACCCCTGTATCCTCAAAAAATCAGCTGGAAAAATTTTAAAATTCGATTTTTTTAACCCTTTGATCCCCCTTACAGTATTTTTAGTATTTTTACTGTAAGGGGGGATCAAGGGATTGAAAAAATCAAATTTTAAAATTTTTCCAGCTGATTTTTTGAGGATACAGGGGTTTTTCGATATGGGGAAATCGAATATGAAGGAATTTTTTGTTTTTGATCACGGGAAAGTGGAAAAAATCGACCGTTACGGAAGTTCCGCATGTCGTTTTAACCCTGTTGTGAAAGTTTCGTTGTGGAAATTCCGTTGTGGAAGTTCCTAGAGCCGAAAAAAGCGTAGTGAAAAAAATTAGGTAAAGTCAGCCCGAGAGCCCCTTCGGCTCGCGAGCTGCGAGCGGGTTGCAAATTTTTTTTGCAGACGGTAACTATTTTGGTCTGTCCTCCCCCCCCCCACACGTACTAAACAGTCGCCATTAGCGACCCAATGGCGCAAATTTTTGGGAAATTATAAGAGACAACGGCGCAAATCTTGATAACGTTCTTAATAACGGCGCAAATTTTTTAACAATGAAGAATTGCGCCGTTATTGAGAACAGCGCAGATTTACAACGTTATAGAAAACGGCGCAAATTTATATATAAAAAAATTGGACAAAAAATCGAATTTTTACCAAAAATCTAAATTTTGTCCAAAAAATCGAATTTTGGCCTTAAAAACGAATTTTAGCCAAAAATCGAATTTTCGCCCAAAAATCGAATTTTAGCCAAAAATCTAAATTTTGGCCAAAAAATTAAGATTTGACCAAAAAATCGAATTTTAGGGGGGGACCCTTGATTTTGGTAAACAAGTGCTCTAATGGCGCTCTTAGGAAATTATTTAGTTATGGGCAGTTTTCACTATGTTCAGAAAAACGTCAATTTATATGCGACTAAAAGTCATCAGCAAATAAATGAATGAATACGCAAAAATATTCAGCACGATGAGCTCTCGGAGCTAGTAGCAAAAAACCGCGTTCAAAATGATGTTTTGTATAAAAAGTTTGGCATTTTTAAAAAAAAAGCAGGTCTTTCGAAAACAGAAGATCTTTCGAAACTCATGTTTCTCGAGGTCGTACATGAAAAATAACGTCAAATTCGTGTTTTTCGTATAAAAATACCCCTAGAGACGACCTTTTGAGGTGAAACTCGAAAATCACAGATTTTGTCAACATAGCAAACACATGTGACCATTCCTCTATGTATTTAGTTATGGGCAGTTCCTGTTCTACTGTACATGTATGCTCTCTCCCGAAATTCGAAGGGATGTACACTTGTGGATTTAATACAAAATATATGTTAAATTTGAATAATAAAATTTTTAGAGAGTAAATCCCAAAAAGAATAAATCTTATACCGCACATACTAGTACACTAAAAAATTTAAAAGATGACAAATCAATGACAAATATAAATATCTTTTTTACATCTGAAATTGATGCAGTGAATAGTTTTGATGGAGGTATATTTTATAACCACGGCTATCCAAAGTGTTCGAAAATTTGAGACGACCACTTTTTCGATTGAAAAGTGTTTCTTACGTTGCTAAAGGTTGTTTTTTTCGGAAATGCCGAGTTGCGGATTGTTGAAAATTCAAATTGAATCGATTTTCGTTTCAATGTTATAACTATATTGCAGTTCAGGCAATTGTTGTGAAAGTTTTCATTAAATTTGATCATCACCCCCTGAAAATATGGGGATTAAGAGTTCTCCCCGTATTTTCAGGGGTAACCCCTGCATTTACGGGAAATAAGCTTCCCGAAACTAAACGGTTTTGTGAGTGTAGGTTTTGAAGTTAATGATCAAATTTAATAAAAACTTTCACAATAATTGCCTGAACTGCAATATAGTTTGAATATTGAAACGAAAATCGATTCAATTTGAATTTTCAACAATCCGTAACTCGGCATTTCCGAAAAAACAACCTTTATAGTCCTTTTTTTCGTCAAAGATTTTTTCTGCTATAAAATTTTTCCGATTGAATCAGAAATTAAAAAAGTAATTGTTTATTGAAACGATTGATCGAGCATTACAAACTTAAATTCTTTGAAGGAAAAGGTCTTTTCACTAAGTTTTTGCTCT
>JAQGBS010003795.1:0-11058 GCA_034698545.1 Acrobeloides obliquus
CCTATCAATTGATAATTTCTCTGGAATCGATCATACAAGCTAATCGGATGCCTACAAAAGGGGCATTGGAATTCCGAATTTTGCTGTGACATTGAGCGACGGCGAGTCATTTTTAGGCAAAATTTGCATAGTGTATGTCCACATGGAATTGTCGTCGGCGCTCGCGAAGACTTGTTGTATTTCTAAAAAATTTTTTGTTGAAACATTTCAACTTTTATGGCATATGTACAGTGTCATTCAGTACAATTCCTCCAAAGAAAGTGTAATATCTCAGCGAAATTAAAAGATTTCCACATGCGGTCTTTTGCATCTTATTAGTTGATCAATAGGACACAGTATGCAAAAATTTTGAAAAATTTTTTAACGAGTTTGAGTATCGAAACAAAAACCTGAATTTGAATTCCTTAGCCGACAATCGATAGAGTGCATCGAAAAACAGTAGTATCCCAATTTTCGTGAAAGATATACTCTTTGTTTTCGAGAAAATTTAATTCGAAGTTTATTATAAATGATCGAAATTCACTAGAAACTGCGGTTCTCTTTTAAGCCTAAACCTAGGCCTAAGCCCAGGCCTAAGTCTAGGCATAAGCCCAGGGGTAAACCTAAACCTAGGCATAATCCAGGCCTAGGCAGAAGCCTAAGCAAAAGCCAAGCCCAAGCCCAGGTTTAAGCCTAGGCCTAAGCCCTTTTCGCTGAGATATTCAACTTTCTTTGGAGGAGGGAGAAGTTGTGCCGAATGACCCTGTATACCTCGAAACATATTTGACAGCCAACAAAATTGCTTGTTGAAGCCATTTTTCTATCCGAATATTAGGTGTACTATATAGATATTTACAAATTATTAATGTACATTAAGCCATCTAAAAATTTAATTTTGAACAAAAAATTTGAACTAATAAAATCATCAAAATTTGCCATATTTTTCACGAAAAATATACCAAAATTTTCCATTTTCACCAAAAATTACCAAAATTTTCGATCTTTATTTTCAAAACAGTAGTTGATTTTTGAAAATCGGTTGCTTTGAGCGTAACTCATGTTTTTGTGTCAATATCCAGACTTGTTCGAAAATCGGGGTCTCAAAAATGTACCCTTATTTTCAAATGTTGATATTTGGCTATAGAAGTTGGTTTTTGACGAAATTTTCGACCTTCATACGGTTTTTCTAGGTGTTGAACACGAATCCGGCGTTATTTTTGTCCTAGAACTCGGGAATATGGTCAAAAATTTCTTACAAAGAACAGACTTTTTTTGGAGGTTTTACCCTCGTATGAAGTACTTTCCCATGGTAAAAATAAAAAAATTTCTTCATATTCGAGTTCTCCATCTCGAAACCCCCACTCCCTCCCCCGACTACCAAATTTCAACTAATTTGAAAAACTAGGTTGGGGTTTTTCGAGATGGAGAACTCGAATCTGAAGGAATTTTTTGATTTTGACCACGGGAAGGTACCCCATACGAGGGTAAAACCCCAAAAAAGATCTGTTCTTCGTAAGCAATTTTTATCAAATTCCCGAGGTCTAGGACAAAAAATAACACCAGATTCGTGCTCAGCACCTAGAAAAACTCTATGAAAGTCGAAAATTTCGTCAAAAACCGACTTCTATATCCAAATATTAACATAAGGGTACATTTTTGAGACCCCGATTTTCGAGCAAGTCTGGATATTGACAAGAAAACATGAGTTAAGTTCAAAGCGATCGATTGGATCGCATTCAGAATACAATCTTGCATAGTACTGAAAAAATTTTTATCAAAAACGAGCGAAAAAGACCCAAATTCGATGTATTTTTGAGCCGCTGGTACTTATGGCACAACCCAATACATTAAAATTGAAAAATTCGTCAAAATCGAAAAATCTGTAAAAATTGAAAAATTGATCAAAAATTGAAAAATTCGTCAAAAATCGAAAAGTTTTTTTGGTACACAAGAGGAAAATTCTCAACTTTTCAGAAATGGAGGGAGATTTCCTAATATAATATAAAAAATTAAAAGTAAATATATCAGTTTCCAAAAACAACAGGAACGTTCCAGTCAATCAACCGTCCATAAATAAAGTCGGCGATAACTTTTTCCGCAAAATTTTTCCTCCATTCGTCTTATTAAACAGCCACTAAGTCATGCCTTTTTTGTTTAGACAATAAAATCCCCCCACCCGCGTCTTCACTTTTCAAAAATTTGCCGGGAATTTGAAATAACAATTAGTGTTCGACGATGCGACGCTGCCTCGAAATACGTGACCGGGGGAAGAAGCGCCAAACAGAAAGAATTTATGTATGGCTTCGATTCATTCACGGACGATGCGTTTTTCAATGGTTCTTCTAATTTTGCGTTAGCACTTCGCTCCACTTGAAGTTGACACACGGGCTATGTTCGTGTGATGTTCCCTTTTGACCTCAATTATATCAAATTATTATTTTATTCGGGCAAATTTATTTCAATTGAGGAGGAAATTTGATAGGTTTTTTTACGTTTTTAGTTTTTTCGACGTTCTTTTTGAGGTAATTTAATTATAGTTTATTGGAAGTTAGATCTATCTCAGGGTGTAGACAGGATTTGGTGACTGGGGGGTGGGCTGAACCTCCAAAAATCCAAAAAATTATATAGAAGACCATACGTGGGCAAGGGGGACTGCCCCCTTTCTTCTTATTGGCCGAAAAATTGTGATACCACTTCTTATTTTGCCCAAAATCCGAAAAAAATTTATGGCTGAAGTAAAAATTCAAGGATATTTTTTATTTATCTATTTGAACACCTTACTGAAATTTTGCAAAAAACCGCATCGAAAAATTCTTCACCAATTTTTAGAAAAATCGATTTTACGAATAAAACATGGCTTTTTTTCGTAAAATCATCTTTTCTAAAAATCGATGAGGAATTTTTCGATGTAGTTTTGTGCAAAATGTCAGCAAGGTGTCCAAATAGTTAAATAAAAAAGACCCTTGAATTTTTACTTTAGCCATAAAAAGTTTTTTTTATTTGGGGGAATTGTCCGCTTGGAGGGGTTGTCCTAATGCCAAAATAGACATGCTAGTGAACAAAAGAAACATCCTTCAATCCAGCATTCAGGCGTAGCGTCGCATCTTGTGTAACCAGGGTGATTATTAGCTTCTTCTCTTAATTCATATTTTTTCCGTTATCTTTACTCTGTCGCAAATATCATCCACGCAAGTTCCTGCGCGTGAGCATTTTTTTCAAAGAAAAATGATTTTTCCATGTGGTCTTTTTTGGGGGTGGTCATGGTCATGGACCATGACTCACATTTTGAGCATGTTTCCGGGGGTGTTAGCCCTCAACGTCTATTTTATAGCGAAGTGTGGTTTTTTCGATTTTTACCCAAAAATTCATAACTTTTTTCACTTGACGAATAAAAATTCGAGATTATTATAAAAAAAATAGTAGAGCACGCAAGCAACATTTTTGCTTTTTACACCATGGTCTAAAAATTCGTAATTTTTTTATAGATTTTTTCTTTCCAAAGGTCAATTTTGTGCAAAAAGTATTTGCCGCAAGCAGGATTCGAACCCGGCACCAAAACTAGACGCGTTACCCACTGCGCCATAGCCACATGTAATTGAGGGAATTATTTTTTATTGGTATTATTTGTGATTGCAATAAAACTACGCATTTTTAGACTATGGTGTAAAAAGCAAAAATGTTGCTTGCGTGCTCTACTATTTTTTAAAAATAATCTCGAAAATTTATTCGTCAAGTAGGAAAAGTTATGAATTTTTTGGTGAAAATAAAAAAACCACACTTCGCTATAAAATAAACGTCGAGGGCTAACATCCCGAAAATATGCTTAAAATGTGCGCCACGGTTCATAACCACTCCAAAAAAGACCACATGGAAAAATCCTTTTTTCTTCGCTGTGATATCATTTTTTCATTTTTTTAATCAGTCGTATGGAAAGGGCTAAACTAACTTTGACATTTTAGCTATATGTGTGGAATTTTGAAAATTATCATCCTTATCAAAAAAGGCTCGCCCATTTTTCATTTAATAACTTGTTTAATTTCACACTTGTTTAAAACGTCTCGAACACTCGAAACGAAAGAAACAAGTTTCCAAAGTTTGCATTCAAAAAAATTCCAAACAACAAAAACCGCGATGACGAATGCGTCAATCGTGCCCGAGTTAGTCAGAGATTAAACGGAACGGAAACGAAGAAGAAGAAAAATCGAAAATGAAGAAGACGACACCCGCATCCCATTTTATTCTGTTGTAATAGTCAATTGTGGTCTTTCTATTTCCGCCGTTTGTTGTCCCCCCTTTCGAGCCCTCGGGACAGATGAGACATGTGCCTGGAGAACGGTCGAGGAAAAGAAAGAGATCGGGAAAAATGTCCATCGCCCGCGAACTTTTGCTTTCTTTGACTAGTTGGAATTTTTTCGTGTTATTCACAACTTTTGGCATTAAGTCAATTTGCTTCTTACTCAATCAATTTTCGCCCTGGTTGCCTTCGTCCAATTGTTCATTTCGGGGCTATAACGGCGACGTTTAACATTTGTTCATTACTAATTGGATCATTTTTCGTCATTTTTCTTTTTTTACAATTTTTTATTGTACACAAGTTACGGAGTGTTCCAAAAAAGTGGAATTTTCGCGATTTTTTCATGAATTTTGGGAAAATTTTTTCTAAAAATGACCCCCTATAGGGATAATTTGATGCGGGGAATCGATTGCGCGCACTTCCAAAGTGTGAAAGCGCTTCCTCGACTCTGATTCAGGGTAGCGTATTGATTCGAAAATGAAAAAAATCGAAGATATCCAACTAAAAAGGGTTTTTCTATGCGAGAAATCGATTGCGTGTGTTTTCGAAACTTGAAAACTCTTTCCTGGTCCTAAAAAGTGATAAATTGTGGTTTTTGATCAACTGAAAAAAACAGTTTTACTGATCCTTTTTCAGTTGCATCACCCATACTTTCATGAATCAAGATCAAGGAAGCATTTTTCATGTTTCGAAAACATGCACAATCGATTTCTCGCATAGAAAAACCCTAGAATATCCAGTCAAAATCCAATTTTTTCATTTTCGCTTCAACACGCTACCCTGAATCAGGGCAAGGAAGCATTTTTTTGTCCTTTCGAAAACATGCGCAATCGATCCCCCGCATCAAATTACCCTTATACTGATCATTTTTAGGAAAAAATTTTTTCAAAATTCATGAAAAAATCACAAAAAATCCCCTTTTTTGGGACACCCTGTATCGGAAATATGCGAATTTTGAGCACGAACATAATTTGTTCATAGTGACAAATTTTCTCGTCATAAGTTTGACTTCCTTGTCATAATGAACAAAATATTATCGTGTTCAAAATTCGCATATGCGTGGACGATGATGTTGACTTTTTTACAAATTTATAGGACTTTTCACACTACACACCACTTGCCTTATTGATAAGCCCACTATTTTATGATTAAGCAATTCAACTGATGTACTTATCTATATGAGCTGGAAATTAGTAAAATAATCTTTTTGCCATGAAGTCAAAAGAAAACCATCAATATCAGAATGCTAGTGGTGGTCCACCCACACCCAGTTTATATCAGTTATTGAAGGAAGCTGATTTGTTGGAGTAAGCTTGTATAAACTCTGTTTCAGGACATTGGCCATTCATGTTATTGGTGCGAGTTTGATCCCACCAGCAAACGTGGGCGGGGGGGGGGGGTCCGAATTGTCATTGAAAAGTAAAGGGGTTTACAGTCCTGTCTCTCGGGGACGGCGCGCAAAAAATTAGGCAAAAATTTTTATCTAATTTTTTTGAGAGTTTGGTTTACATTTTTATGATTCGCTAAAATGAAAAAATTTTGACCCTGTTGGGGATCGAACCCGCTCTAATAGCATGAATGACCAGCGACCTAGCCATTAGGCCATGCTAACATAATGTACTTGTGCATTATGTCTGATCCTATTTGATTTTTAAGCCTTTTTTAGATATCACGATAAACTCAAAAATGTGCTCAAACTCAGACACTCGGGTGATCTAGCCTATACCGAAGAAAAAGACCTCACTGAAATTGGCATGAGTCGACCGGAACAAAAACGTCTGAAACGAGAATATCTCAAATATTTCCCACAGACGTCACTGGTGGTGAAACTCCGAAAAGTTTTCGGAAAAGATGGAAACGAAAGAAAAAGTGACTGCCAACTTTCTCCTGTTGATGACAATGAACAACATGTTATACCCGCTGATAATATACAATTATGTAAAGAACTAGGAAAAGGAGAATTTGGACATGTCTTTCAAGCCTCTTGGACACAAGCTAATGGAGATGTTACACAGGTATAGATCATCTATATACAGAATGATTTTAAAAAAAATGAGAATTTTGCAATTTTTTCAAATTTTTTAATTTTCACCAAAATAACCATATAAGGGTTTTTCTAGGCGCATTGCCGAACCTTGAAAACGCTTCCCTGATCCCGAATTAAACTATCTTCGCGTCAATACACATGCCTCATCCTTGAATCAGGGAAGCGTTTTCAAGGTTCGGCATGCGCGCAATCAATTTCTCGCATAGAAAAACCCCCAATATTGTTATTTTAGTAAAAATTTAAAAAATCAAAAATGCAAAATTACCCTATTTGGGCCACCATTCAAAATTATTGCAAGCCCATAGTCAAGTGGTTAGGACACCAGACACCTGCACTGAAGGAGATGGGTTCAATCCCCGGATGTCGAAATTTCATATTTTAGCGATTCAAAAACGTTGTTAAAACAAATCCCTCCCCCATAAAATTACATGAAAATTTTTCGACTATTTTAGGTTGCCGCCAAAAGAATATTACCAGAAAAACTCATGGCCAATCCCACAAGTTTCCTCCAAGAAGCTGCCATAATGACAAAAATGCGACATGAAAATGTTGTTAGGTTATTTGGAGTTGTATTGGATACCAAATCTGTGATGTTGGTAAGTCATTTTATCGAGTTGAGCGGTCAACACGGACACAAATTGTTGCGGTTGGTACTATTATAAGGTCGAAATTCATTAGGAGTCATTCAGTGACTGCCATGGTGTAGTGCGCTGTCAAGGAATACGACATCATCAGCAGTAGCAAGGATTCGGTTCCCCCTTGCGTCCAAAAGATTTTGCCCTGCAGTATTTAGCGGTAAAATCCTAAGAGTAACATTTCAATTCCAAAGAGGAACCTTAGTTTGTGGTCCGCATTTTGGAGAATCACAACACAAACGTTAATTGTTATGCAAAAATTTCGTTCTTTAGAAGAAATCTGTACGACATCAAGGTCGAACCGTTATCGCCCTTGGCGTCACACTGATTTCTTCTAAAAAAAAGAATTTTTCTCATAAAAATCAACGTTTATGTGTCTATGATAATCGCTCAACTCGACATTTTAGGCTTAAAAACGATAAAGTGTGAAATTTTTAGATTTCCGAGCTAGCCCCATGTGGTTCCCTATTAGAATGCTTACAAAAGTCAGCTTTACGAGATAGCTTCCCGGTGGATAATTTATGTGATTTTGCGTTGCAGATAGCCAAAGGAATGCAATATTTATCCTCACAACGACTAATACATAGAGATTTAGCAGCTAGAAATGTTTTGGTGTTTTCATCTTCAAAAGTATGATGAATATATATTGGATAGGATGAATAAAAAATCGATTTTTACAGAGAAACATTTTTGAAAGATAACCTTGAATTCGTGTTCCTCATCTATTGGGATGTAACATAAGTTGTTACTACCCACAAAATATATCGAAAATCGGCATTAGTCTTAGCCTAAACCTAAGCCTAAGCTACGCCTAAGACTATGCCTAAGCTTAAGCTTAAGCCTATATCGAAGCCTAAGCTTATGCATAAGTATAAGCCTAAGCCTAAGGCTATGTCGAAGCCTAAGCTTAAGCTTATGCATAAGAATAAGACTAAGCCTAAGCTTAAGCCTATACCTAAGCCTAAGCCTAAGCCTAGGCCTATGTCGAAGCCTAAACTTAAGCCTATGACTAAGACTAAACCTAAGCATTAGGGACTACTGAAAAAACTTCATAAAACGAGCAAAAAATGCCGATTTTCGATATATTTTTTGGCGGCAACAACTTATGTAACAACCTAATATAAAAAGCTCTAAACAAGCACCACCAAGCCTATAAAATTCATCATCCTGAAAATCAAGCAAAATTTTTGAGTATTAACACGAAATTTTGACATTTCAAAAGCTTGTCAATACATAAAGCCTGATATTTAAATTTTCATAATTTTTAGGTAAAAATCTCCGATTTCGGCCTAAGCAGATCGCTGGGCGTTGGAGAAGATTATTACCGAAGTGAATTTAACCCTACCATGAAACTACCTATAGCCTGGTGTGCCCCAGAATGTATAAATTTCCTTAGATTCACATCGGCTAGTGATGTTTGGTCGTACGCGGTGACGTTATGGGAGATGTTTTCGTATGGGCAAATGCCATGGAATGGGTATTCTGGATCTCAGGTAAAAAATAAATACATTTGTAATGTATCGTAATTTTCAAATTTTTGTTTCAACACATAAACTTTTTTGAATATCAAACAAATTTAAGATTTTGCATGCAATCGACACCCTCCGCCAAAAACTCGAGTGTCCTGAAGCTTGTCCCTCAGATTTCTACCGCATCATGTGCCAGTGCTGGTCACATGAACCAGAAAGAAGGCCTTCGTTCGATGATCTCGTCCAAAATTTGCCCGATGTTTCACCACAATTATTGGTGACTGTCTCCGAGTGCAAAAATGGCCATCGTGATGAGTTACAATATTCAAAAAACGAAGTTATAATATTGTTAGATCGATGGTAAGGGCTCAAGTTTTCGTTGTAACACCTAATTTTTAAATAAAATTTTAGCCCTAGTTCAGTACCAAATGGAGAATATTGGAGAGGAGCTTTACGAAGCGGTCAAACGGGTCTATTCAAACCGTCCGAAACAGTGGCTTATTTAGGAGCGGAGAATCCTGCTCCTAGTTTGGATAGTAAGCTGTTGAAATCACCGGCGAATGTGAAAAAATCGAGTAAAAGTGCCTCAAAATTGCCGCCGGAGAAGAAAAAATTGCTTATTAGTGAGCCACAGGGAGAAGTTTTGCATACTTGCCATGTGGGCATCGATGGGAAATCGTTTGGGTTGTTACAAGTAAGTGTTAAAGAAATGCTTAATTTAGGAAAAGTTATCTTTATGATGATAACTTTTCCCGAAAAAACGAAAGTTCCTCAAAGAAGAATAAGCCTAAGTCTAAGCCTATGCCTAAGCTTAAGCTTAAGCTTAAGCCTAAGCCTATGTCAAAGCTTAAAACTAAGCCTAAGCTTAAGCCATGCCTAAGCCTAATGTTAAGACTAAGCCTAATGCTAAGCCTATGTCAAAGCTTAAAACTAAGCCTAAGCCTATGCCTAAGACTAAGCCTAAGCCTAAGCCTAAGCCTAAGCCTAAGCTTAAGCTTAAGCCTATGTCAAAGCTTAAAACTAAGCCTAAGTTTAAGCCTATGCCTAATGCTAAGCCTAAGCCTAATCCTAAGACTAAGTCTATGCCTAATACTAAGCCTAAGCTAATGCCTAATTTACAATTATCATTTGAAATTTTTTAGGTTGACAAAAACGAACTTGCTAAAGCCCTACCACCAACCATCAACATGCCTAATGGGACTATATCAAACTCCAAAACCTCTCCAAAATCCACCGTGTCCAATGACTCATCTTCATCTATCATAGCCACAGCTCCACCTAGGCCAGCTCCCAGAAAAATCCATAATAATCCTACTCCTACAGTTTCCCCTTTTCCCACTGAAGCACCAGGTCAAGTAAGGCAGATCTCAAGCGAGCGCTCATTCAAGCCACCACCTCCACCACCGCCTTCAACTTCACCACCTCTACCAGCGCCAGCGTTGCCACCAAAACCAGCAGCACGGGTTCAACCTACACATAAAACAATGTCACAGGTTGAGAATTTCGTGAATCCACCATTGCCAAGAAGGACATTAAGCACAAATGCGGGTGAAGATTTTGCAAGGAGGAAGGAGTTATTGGCGGATCTTGCTAGGAATAGGACAAATGATTTAGTGACAATGTCGGATACATCGGGAGAAAGGTAAGGGTATAGTCAATTTTGATTTTAAAAAGGGGTAAGATCGGTTTTTGAGCTCAAAATTTGTTCAAAAATCGATTTTTAGAACTTAAACATAGGACAAGAGATTGATTTTAACTCCTAAAAAAATGGAAAATGTCAATATTAGAGCTCAAAATGATTTTTAAAAAAGCAATTTTTTTAGCTCCCTCTCCACGGCCGAAACCATGTTGGACAATGTCTTACGAGAACTCCAACAAGACATCACCGACTTTTCATTCTCATCCGTCGACTCATCCATGGAAACTTCTGACAAGAAACCATTGCTATCCCCAACCGACATTAAATATAGGTCCAATGGGTATGACTAGTCACATTTAAAATTGTTTCGAAATTTCAAATTTTTAGAAAAAACTCCGCACTGATCGATTTGGACAGTGTTGTGCGGATTATGACACCAGAAGAGGCAGAAAGATGGGATAGGAGAAGTGATGCAGAGCACAAAAGAGCGGATAGGAAGTTGGAGGCTGAACGGGAGGTGGAGATCAAAACGTTTCAAAAATTGGCCTCGAAAAATCTTGAACTTGAGCAAGAGGACTCGTTGGATTCTTCTACGGCTTCGATTCCGAGTAGCAGTGGGAATTTTAGGTACGAGAAAAGTTAGGCATATGTTATAGGGTAGGGCAGGGCATACGGGTCGGGAAAATGGTATAAAAGTTACCCAGGGAAAAGCCCGTTTTGTCCAAATGATTAGGACTAAAGTCCCCCCCCCCCGTGGGTGGGAGGAATATTACGTTATCAATTTTTTCGGATTTTTAGACTCCCCCTCCCCCCGCCCCCATGTTATCAAAAATGCACTAGCGTTATCAACTTTTTGTGAGACTACAAATGGCATTTGGCAACCACATTTTTGGGGGCAAAAATAGCCATTTTTGAAGATTTTTTGTTGTAAATATGCGAATTTAGCAACCAACTAGTCTTCAAAACCCCCGAATGGACCCCAGAAGCTCAAGAAG
>JAQGBS010003796.1:0-11055 GCA_034698545.1 Acrobeloides obliquus
GATTTTCAAAATGCTACTCCTCCGAGCTGCGTAATCCATTTTCTATGATCTTGGGCTCAAACGAAAGTTCGGAAGTTAAATTTTAAAGTTACAGAGCGCTTTTTTTGATTTTCTTTAAAAAAAATTTTTTTTGACCAACTTAAAAACGGATTCTTATACTGTACAAACTACAAAAAAATTTTTTCTTATAGATTGTACAAACTACAAATCCTGAACTCGGGATTTCCAGAAAAACAGACTTTAGAATCTGAAGGAATTTTTTGATTATGACTACTGGAAGTTATCCCCTTCATCCGGAAACCCCTATTCCGGTTGCAGACGAAATAAATTTTTTATACTTCAAAAAATGTCAAGAACTCTAAAACATTGGCAAGGGGCGAAAAGGTGGTACCACCTGAGGTGGTGGGTGGTTCCACCCACAGCACCCATCTAATTTTTTTGACTATATTGCACCTAGTTTTTTCCAAAAATTCAATTTTTTCATGAAACGAGAGTGGGTGCATTCGATTACTCGTCAAAAATTACACCAAGGGTTTTTTGGGGGTGGTGGGGTGGTTTTTTGAAAAAATTTGAATTTTCGAAAAAAGGGTGGTACTACCTTTTTTCGCACCCTGAACATTGTCACTAGGCCTTTGGTTATCAAAAGTAGTTACGGCCATTTAGCTTTAAAACTTCAGGGAAGGTTGGGATCAAAAAACGGATACATGGAAAAGATTCTCCATAATCGGAAACAGACCACTATACGCAAATATGTTTTCAAAAAAAATTTCCGGCCTTTGGTTACGAACTTTGTCCCTAACCAAAAGCCGAAAATTTTTATAAAAATTCGTAAAAAATCGGGGTTAAATTTTTTTAAATTTTGCGTATAGTGTCTATCTTCGGGTATGGAGAATCTTTTCCATGCATCCGTTTTTGATCCCAACCTTCCCTGAAGTTTTAAAGCTAAATGGTGACCAAAAACCGTAAGCAAAGGCCGTAACCACTTTTGGTCACCAAAGGCCTAGTGCCAAAATATTTGTTTTATTATGAAACTATCGAGTTAAGAAAATGCTGACGTTCTTTAAAATATTTTTCAAAGTGGATTTTTAGACCCAAGTTAATTATTGAATTACTATGCCAGTAGGAGGAGTACCACAAGGTTACCAAGTAGCTGGAGGCGGACAACAGCCAACATGCGGTCAAAAACTTAAATTCGGATTTATGATGGGAGCCACTATAGGCGCTGGAATTGGACTTCTTCTTGGTGGTTATGGAGCTTTTGCGTAAGTTTTGGTAATTTTTATAAATGGAGATGGTGAGATGAACGAAGAGGAGGAGGGTCATATAATAGCGTATTAGTGATGCGTTGAAATCGCGATTTCGGATTACGATGCCCAAATTTTGAAATTTCGATAAAATCGAAGCGAAGATCCAAAAAATTCAGGCTCCCCTTGTTTTTGCCAAAAAATTTTTTGTTGAAAATCGTAATGGCCCCCATTATTTTTCACCAAAAAGTTCCAAAATCTACAAAACTTGTAATTTTCTGAGCATTTTCAGCTTAAAAACAAGCATTTCTCAAAGAATTTTCGCCCGTAGCGCTGGTTTTTTTTCTTTGACTAAAGTTTTTCACCAAAATTGTCCAATTTTTTCCATTTTTCAACAAAAAATCTCTAAATTTGACATTTTTTAAAACCAAAATTTATCCATTTTCTGATCATTTTTAGCATAAGCATTTTTCAAAAAAAATTTCGCCTGTGGCGCTGATTTTTGCGTTTACTCAAAGATTTAAACAAAATTTACAAAAAGGATCAAGATACAAAAAAAATTTGTTTGAAAAGGTTCTTCTCTCATGGAGGCTGGCTACGCCACTGATATCAGTTACTAATGTTTAATTGAAAATTTTAGCTCAAGACTCAGAGGGAGAGAAGCCTTTCGTATGATCGGGAAAACAATTGTTCAATCTGGAGGATCGTTTGGTGTATTTATGGCTATTGCTCAAGGTATAAGATGTTAAAGATACGTGTTATAGTTGTTTATTTGAATCTTATTTTGTACAGATAGTAGGAGACATATTGGTTAATAAAATTTATAAAAATTTGTAAGGCTGCGTTCAAGCAGGTTAAAAAATATAAGCCTGATTTTCAATAACACCGTGTTTATTGAAACGATTGATCATGAAGCATAAAATTTTATTGGTTGAGAAGCAAAAAAACCAAAATTTTATGCTTCATAACCAATCGTTTCAATAAACACGATTTTATTGAAAATTATGCAAGTTACATTTTTTGACATGCTTGAACGCAGCCTAAGCAAGCGATCAATTTATAATAATTATCTGGTTTGTAAATATGGTTCCACACTTTGGCTTCTGTATGGTAAATCTAAATAGGCATGATTAATTCAAAAATCCAATACTACAGGGTGTATAGAAAAATCAGAATTTGGGATTTTTTCATTTTTTTTCGACCCGAAAATCTTTTTCAAAAATCCTAAAAATGATCGGTAATTTTATGCGGAAAATCGATTGCGCGCATTCCCGAAGTTTGAAAATGCTTCCCGGATGATGATTTTTAGCTATAGAATCATAGATCAACAAGGCCTGGTAAGATGTAAGCAAGTCCCGGGAATATCATAAGAAGTTTATAGAACGTCTTATGTTTGATTCTTTCTCTCCATGTCTTTATGTTCTCGTTTTTGAAAAAAATTCGAGTCGAAAAAACATGAAAAATTCGCTCAAATTCCAGTTTTTTATACACTTCTTTTGATTGTATATACCTGAATATTGTTGAGCAACACTTCGACTTCTAGAATGCTGTTGTCGCTTAATCATTTCCATTCTTCGTTTTGCCGCTTGCTTCTTTTGTTGTTTTTGAATGTATCTGTCACGTTGAGCGCTACGATTTCGAATCTTTTCTAGGTCGTTGCTAAATTTTCAAGTTACTAACAAGTTGTTATGGAATTTTACCTAGTATCGATAGCATTATCGGGGAGAAAATACCACGTTTCTCGAAACGTTTGCCCAACTGGAACTAACACATAGGCGCCTCGTGACATGAGTTCACTCACTTCTTTGATTCTAACTCCGTCCATATTTACCAGCCTAAATAATCAACTTGGATAGAAAAATAAAACTTACTTTGAAGGGTTAACATTGAATTTCTTAGCAACAAGTTCCAGTAGATACTAAAAGGATTGGAGCTAGTTCAATTTGTTGGATTCGACTTATCATGGTCCAAAGTCGATTTTTTTTTTAAATCAGCCGAAAAAATTTCCTCGGTTTTTTTAGTCGAGAAACACATTGGTGATGTTATTTTTGCGTGAAAATCTATAAAAAAATACTGACAAACTTCATAAAACTTCGTTTTTGATATCAAAAATGAAGTTTTTCAGTATTTTTTGATAGATTTTCATGCAAAATAACATCACCAATATGTTTCTCGACTAAAAAACACCTAATAGGAAATTTTTTCGGCTGATTTTCAAAAATTCGACTTTTGGACCATGATAAGTTGAATCCAACAAAGTGAATTAGCTACAAAGAATCTTGTCAAAAATCTTAAAAATTCGATAAAAACAAACCTTCATTCCTTTTTCAAGCTGTCTACGTGTAAAGCTAATATGCTGACACTCTAAACCATGTCCATTTAAAAACGCATATATCAAATATGCATCTGGATTCGTTTGATCCTTTCGATTATAGATAACAGCGCTTCTTGTCCTCCGTCCAGCGTATTTACTGTAAAAATTTATTCGTGAAAATATCAAACACTTGTAATGTATAAAAAACTGGAATTTGGGCGATTTTTTCATGTTTTTCGACCCGAAAATTTTTTCAAAAAACCCTAAAATGACCCATATAGAGGTAATTTTATGCGGGAAATCGATTGCGTGCATTCCCGAAACTTGAAAATGCTTTTTCCCAGATCCTGATTCAGGAAAGTAAGTGTGTAAATTTGTATTTTTCGCTTTTTATACATACTTATTTTCCTGAATCAAGATCTGGGGAGCATTTTCAAGGTCCGGGAATGCGCGCAATTGATTTCCCGCATAAAATTACCCTAATATGGGCCATTTTTAGGATTTTTGAAAAAATTTTCGAGTCGAAAAAACAAATTCCAGTTTTTTTATACATCCTTCTTCAGCTTACACTTTATGCTTCTCGAGCATTTCATGATCTCGGCGTTTAATTTCATCCAAATCTCCAATACCCCAATCGTCAATGACTTCAATATCAGGTGGATGCTGCTTGGCTGATCTTGTTTCTAAAAAATAATTTTTGAATAAATTTTTCAACAAAAAAAACCTGGATAAGTATGACGTGAAGTCTGGTAATGGTTGGAGTTGTACCTTGGATCATCGTGATAATGATCTTCGTTGTATTGGCTATTGTAGTTGTTGTATTGGCCATAATCACTATACGGTCGTTCGGTTCTTCCAGGTGCTTAAATTCAAACTTTGGAACAAAAATGTTATATAGTCCGTTTCAGCCCCAACTATAAAAAAAGCTAGACCCAAAATTCAAATTCCGGAGTTAGCATCCCGTCCGATCTGGCAAGTTAAGCAACGTTGGGCCAACGTTGATATCGTAGGTTCAACTCCCATCATCCATTTCTTTGTGTCCAAATTCGTTAAAAATTTTTACATATGGGTATTTTGATGTGAGAAACACGTTGGTAAAAGTTATTTTTTCAAAAGACTTTATAAAAACTAGGGGTCGAAAAGGGGCCGGTCCTTTCGACGGGGGCCGAAGCTCCTGGGGGCGGCCCATGGAGTCGAGTCCTGGGGACTGCCCCCGGGAGTCGGGCTTTGGGGGGCGCCCCGGGAGTCAGGCTCTGGGGGATGCCCCGGGAGTTGGGCCCTGGGGGCGCTCCAGGAGTTGGGCTCTGCGGAAAGCCCCGAGAGTTTGGCCCTGGGAGGCGGCCCTCGAGAGTCGGGCCCTGGGGGTTAACTCTACCAACGTGTTCCTTACAAACAAATACACATATGCAAAATTTTTTATCGAATTCGGACACAACGAAGCGGATGGGGACCGAACTTACGATAGCCCATTCGGCCCAACATTACTTAACTTGCCAGATCGGACGGGATGCCAACTTCGGATTTTGAATTTTGGCTCCAACTTTTTTATAGTTAGAGCTGAAACGGACTATATAATGGCCCGTATTTGAGTTAAAATTACTTGAAATAGGAGGTGGTTCATAAGGCAAATGATTCACCGAGTATATATCATCTTGCTCACGATAATGTCGATGAGTTGAAGGTGATGGTGTTCTCGATAGGTAGGGCATACTAGGTTTACGCCTTGGGCTAGTATGTTTCGTTTGATGTGCCGTTGCTCTTGGATGAAGCAATTGTGTTGTATGATGCTGTACTGCTGCAGCTGGGATATCGACAGATCTAAAATGATTACAATGGAGTTGGGGCTCACAAGAGCGTTTCAGAACTGTAAAATCGATTTTTTTTCTAATTTGCGCAGGAAGTTGTGGCGCAAAAAATCGATTTTTTGCTAATTTTCGAGACTTTTTCGATTTAAAAATTAGCAAAAAATCGATTTTTTGCACCATGTTTTTTGGAACACCCTGTAGTACCTTCTATCGAATGACTCGCTTTGTGTAGCTACAACATAAATAGCCCCTTCGGTGATTTGTTCAGAATCTGTAATCAATCTCCCATGCGAATCAAACAGCTGTTCGGGTTCAGTCATATTCAAGTGATTTCCAGCTTCTTCGACTAGATCCGACAGTTTGGAAGATTGCCACACTCGCCAAATAAATTGTTTTGGCCTGAAAATGATAATCTTTTTTGTCAGATTATTCAGGATGTCCCAGCACAATCTAACAGATAAGAAAATTCGATATCTCAACAACGAACCTGAGGGCCCAACGTTACTTAACTTGCCAGATCGGACGGGATGCTAACTTCGAACTTTGAATTTTGGATCCAGCTTGTTTATAGGTGGACTGAAACAAACTATATCGATGTTGAGATATCGAGTTTTTCTTATCTTCTAGGTTGTGCTGGAACACCCTGTACACTGCCAACAAACTTTGATTCCCGATCTCCATTTCTTCGAATGTAAATCTTCAAGGTCCTCGGTTTATAAACTTGGTTATAAATTCGCTCATTCGGAGTTCGGTCATAATCTCGACGACGATTTTTGTTCAGCTCAACGAAAGAGATATTGTTGTAAGGATCATAAAAGCTTGGAGCTGAAATATACGTTAATTTTTAAGAAATACCATTAAAAAACTTACATATAGACATGAGTGAAGAATGTGTCATTAGAAACGTTTACCTGAACAAGCGAGAAAGAATCAAACAAGTGCTCTTTTAAAATATTCATGAGCTCATCTGTTTGGAGTTTCTTAAATTTGTTGCCCATAGCAATGCCGTGGATGGAAGATTCTATGCCCTTGTGCGCTTTTTGACACAAATCCATATATTGATTTGGATTGAAATTGACTTGACAAGAAAAACAAGGACACAATTTTACCATCTTTAAATCTTCTTTAGGGATGCACATGTTACAAAAAGTGGCAATCTTTTTTGTTGAAAAATACTTTTCGATTTTTGACGAATTTTTCAATTTTTGACGTATTTTTCATGGAATGTATTAGAAAAATTTGTTTAAGAGTTCAATATGGAATGTTTTCTTCAGTTTCCGATAACTGATATTAGACCATCTTTAAATGTTATTAAATATTTAAAATGCAAAAGGCTTTGTCGCGCGATAGTACTTGGTTTGAAAAGACGTTTCTTCATCAACAAGTCTCGGTGGTGCAGTGACAAAGCAGCGGCTTAATGGTCACAAGGTCGCGGGTTTGAATCCCGTTTGGAGCCAAATTTTTTGCCACTCGGAGTTGTGTCACGTCGCGCTAAGTGGTAATTTGAGTTGCTCCCTAGTTTAAATCTGAGCTCAATCCTAAGCCTAATCTAGTCACCATGAAAAATTAAATTTTTGGCTAGTGCATTTGGATTTCAGGGATCATTTAGGACCCTAAAGCTACATTTAATCATCAGAACTTTTGGGATAATTGAAATTACTCCAAATCTTTTTTGTTAGCTAGATCTAACTTTTTTTTCTTAATCACGACTCATGAAAACCCTTCTGGACTTGTGAAAATCATTAAATAGTCTAAAAATGATAAAATCTTCAAAATTAGGGGTGCCCGTTTGGATTCTGGTCTAAATATAGGGTTGTACAAGGATTTTACGTTGCTTTTTATATGAAAAGCTGGTTATGCATATTGCTCATATGTAAAAATTTAGCATCACAACTTTATCTAACTTTATAACTTATAAATGGTAAAATCGAAGTTTAGAAAACTTTTTATGCAAAAAATAGGGAACAAATGCCTCCATCCAAGCCAAAGGCCTGAAAAACTGCTAAAATTTGAATTTTTTTTGTCAAATTTGGTTAGATAAAGTCGTGATGCCCTAAACATAGATACAACATAAAGTGTATATATCGAATTCTGGTGGATTATCTAAGAAAAGTTCAATTATAAAAATAGCAACAACATCTTGATAAGAGCAAAACGGTGGGACATCGAAAATCAGCCAATTTTAAAGATACAACAAAGTTGATCTCCAATGAGAATCGAACTCTAGATATTCAAAGCAAAATTTATCCTTGATACTGACCAAATACATAGGCTAGTATATCAGAAAACAAATTTTTTATAAAACATGTAAGATAAATATATATATTTCTTTAGTATTTATAATCAATGTTCTATTTTCCAGAATTAATCTTATCCATCAACTTCTTTTTTTTATTGATAGCTATGTAAAACTTCGGGTTTAATTCAATAACCTTTGTATAATCCGCTATAGCTTCTTTATATTTTTTTAATTCATATTGTGCATTTCCTCTGTTGTAATAAGCAATTAATTCACGGTTGAAAAAAGCAGAGAATATGTTTAATTCATCAAGTGCATTTCCTCTGTAGTGATAAGCATTTGCATCAGTAGGATTCAATTCAATAAACTTTGTAAAATCCGCTATAGCTTCGTTATATTTTTTTAAATTATATTGCATAAGTCCTCTGTTGTAATAAGCATTTGCATTAGTAGGATTAGGATCCAATTCAATAGCCTTTGTAAAATCCGCTATAGCTTCGTTATATTTTCCTAAATTTCCTTGTGCATTTCCTCTGTAGTGATAAGCATTTGCATTAGTAGGATCCAATTCAATAGCCTTTGTATAATCCGCTATAGCTTCGTTATATTTTCCTAAGTTTTTCTGTGCAATTCCTCTGTTGTAATAAGCAACTGCATAAATAGGATTCAATTCAATAGCCTTTGTATAATCCGCTATAGCTTCGTTATATTTGTTTAATTCAGAACGTGCATCTCCTCTGTTGTAATAAGCATCTGCATCAGTAGGATCCAATTCAATAGCCTTTGTAAAATCCGCTATAGCTTCGTCATATTTTTTTAATAAATATTGTGCAATTCCTCTACCAAGATAAGCTTTTGCAAAGGTTGGACTCAATTCAATAGCCTTTGTAAACTGCGCTATAACTTCGTTATAGTTTCCTAAATAACTTTGTGCAACTCCTCTGTTGTTATAAGCAATTGCATAGGTTGGATTCAATTCAATAGCCTTTGTATGCTTAGCTTAGACTTAGGTTTCGACTTAGGCTTAGAAGTAGTCTTAGGTTTAGGCTTACAAGGAAGGTTACCCAACTATCATTCGCAAAAGTTTTTCAAATATCATTAAATCGATAGAGCATATCCACTTGCCTAATTAAAGTTTTAGTTTCTTTTCCCATAAATGCACTGTGTCGAAAACAAGCGCTTTAAAAATTCATTAAAAAAAGTAACATTGTATTTGCTTTAAAAATTTGTAATAAACTAATGGAGGTGTCGTTAAGTGGATAAATGTATGGGGTCGTTAGGCGAGATTTCGAATCCAGTCATATTAAAAAATTTTTCGCTTTTTAAAGGAGAAATATTTATTAAGGCTTAATCTCCAAAGAAAAATAAATTTGTTTAAAAATGTATTGGGTTGTTCCGAAAGTTTTTACACTTCACTTTTCACTTTACACTTTTTTCAATTGAAAAAAGTGAAAAGTGAAGTGTAAAAACTTTTGGAACGACCCAAACCTTCTAGGGATAGTTTTAGGCGAGGAATCGATTGCGCACATTTTCGGGGCTTGAAAAATTTTCCTTGACCCTGATTCAAGGAAAATTTTAATGTTTGAAAAATACGTAACTTCAAGGAGGTATTTTTACGCTCCAAAAATGATTGCAATCGATTCCTCTCACACGAAAACCCCAGTATAGGTCTCATTGTTGTGGAAAATTGACTTAATCCTGTCGAGAAAAATTCATATGAAACAGCCACAGTTTTATATGTCTTTTTCTTGAGCCGGTTAAGTCAAATTGTCATAGTAATGGGCTCTATATAGGGGTTTTCATATGCGAGGAATTGATTTCGCTCATTTTCAGAGCGTGAAGACGTTTCCCTGAAAAGACTTTTTCTTTTGCTTGAATCAGGGTCAAAGAAAATTTTCTCGCATAAAACTACCCCTAGAAAGTACATTTTTCAAAAAATTTATTTTTTTGGAGAATGGGCCTTAAAGGGGGTAACAATCATGGCAGGATCTCGAAAAGAAATTTTTTTGTTGAAAATTTTTGAAAAAGATACGTTTCTAGGGGTAATTTTATGCGAGAAATCGATTCCGCGCATTCCCGAAGCATGAAAATGCTTCCTTGACCCTGATTCAGGGTGGGTGTATTGAAGCAAAAATCAAAAATTTCGGATTTTTATGAAAAAACCGTCAATTCTTAGGTTTTTCTAGGCTGGGAATCGATTGCGCGCACTCCCGAAACGTGAAAGCGCTTCCTTGACCCTGATTCAGGGAAGGAATGGTGTATTGAAGCAAAAATCAAATATTTCGGATTTTTATGAGAAAACCGTCGATTCTTAGGTTTTTCTAGGCGGGGAATCGATTGCACACATTCCCGAAGCATGAAAAGCTTCCTTGACCATGTTTCAGGGACTGTACATGCTTCCTTTAGATTTTATTCAAAATTTTGGATTTTTTCGTATCGTATATGTTGGGTTTTTATTTTTTTTTCTCGCTAAAGGAAGCATGTACAGTCCCTGAAACATGGTCAAAGAAGCGTTTTCATGCTTCGGGAATGTGTGCAATCGATTCCCCGCCTAGAAAAACCTAAGAATCGACGGTTTTCTCATAAAAATCCAAAATATTTGATTTTCGCTTCAATACACCATTCCTTCCCTGAAGCAGGGTCAAGGAAGCGCTTTCACGTTTCGGGAGTGCGCGCAATCGACTCCCAGCCTAGAAAAACCTAAGAATTGACGGTTTTTTCATAAAAATCCGAAATTTTTGATTTTCGCTTCAATACACCCACCCTGAATCAGGGTCAAGGAAGCATTTTCATGCTTCGGGAATGCGCGGAATCGATTTCTCGCATAAAATTACCCCTAGAAACGTATCTTTTTCAAAAATTTTCAACAAAAAAATTTCTTTTCGAGATCCTGCCATGATTGTTACCCCCCTTTAACAAATATTCCTTCTTTAAAAGCAAAAAACATAAAGCAAATACAATGTTACTTTTTTAATGAATTTTTAAAGCACTTATTCTCGACACAATGAATTTATGGGGAAAAACCAAAACTTTGATTAGGAAAGTGGGTATGCACTATCGATTTAACCATGTTTGAAAAACTTTTGCGAATGACAGTTGGGTAACCTCCCTTGTGAGGGTCACCGTTTGACCTCTATGAATCGTAGATTCATGACATGGTTCTTTGGCAATATACAAATCTGTAGTTAGGGCCTATATAGGTTTTAAAAAATACCTGATACTATGGGATCTTCTTTCTCGGGCAATTTCTCCCTTCTAACAATGGATAAGAAATAATAAAGAATAAGAAATAATAAAGAAGCGCCAAAAATCTTTGAAAATGTTAAAAAATTTCTACGAAGGAGTGATTTTTTGGAATTGATATTTGGAGATTCTTGGACATCAGATTTGCTATAATAGACAATTTTTCTGTATGGGGTCATCCATAAATTACGTTTCCAAAAGGGGGGAGGG
>JAQGBS010003797.1:0-11055 GCA_034698545.1 Acrobeloides obliquus
TTAATCAGCGGATCGGCTGACGTCGACTGAGCATAGTCCAGCGCCGCATGCTCCCATTTCTTCATCACCATTTCCATTGTGGAATTTGAATAAATTGCATGAAAATTTATGGCTATCAATCGACATTCTTCCACTATCTTGGATCTGTTGTTTAGCGTCACTTGATAAATATTATTCGCCAGATAAACACGATGCCCAAACACGTCCATAGTGGGATACGTTAGCTTCACATTGGTTTTGCCGCGATGTTTTACGTCCCGGAACATAGTTAGGAAGATGTGAACAGCATCAGATGTTTCGCATTGGGCACCGCAAAAATCGGAATATGAGTATTTTCGGCCTTCGTGCTCGACAATAAGTTTGTATTGGAGGAACTCTTCGATTTCTAGGGCTTTATCGATGTATCTGAAATATGGCATGGCGGTTTTTTATGCTAAAATTGGAGGAAAGTTGAAAACGAGTCATGCCACTTAATTCAGCTCGCCGAAACGAATAGAACGAATGCCATAACATGGGATCTTCAACCCCGGGCCCATGGCCAAGTGGCTAAAGTGACAGATTGGCAGTTTTATAGGCTAAGGTTCGATTTTCTTGTCCCATTTTCATGAGGCTAAGATATGCAAAAATTTTCATGAATTTGGCAACTCTAAACTTGAAGCGGGATTCGAACCCTAGCTTATAAACTACAATTCTATCACTTTAGCCACTTGGCTATGGGCTCGGGTAGGAAGCTCTATGTTATAGTGTTCATTCTACTTGTCTGAATCGACATGGCATGACTCGTTTTCCAAATTTCGAATTTCCTCCGATCTTAGCACAAAAAGCGCCGTGACAGGTGATGTAGAAACGTGCATTTTTGGGACTCCCACGTGAAAAAAATTTCAAAATTTTTTTCTGGAAATGATCTCTCTAGGGATAAAAACATTTGGAGAATCCGAATTTGACATTTTTAAAGGTAAAAAACCCTTCCCTGATCCAAGGAAGGCCTGTATATTGAAGCGAAAATGCAATTTTTGCGACTTTTCGCTTCAATACACAGGCCTTCCCTGAATCAGGAAAGCGTTTTTCGCTCAAAAAACATCAGTTTTTTTTTCCAAAAAGCTCAACCCATGTCTAGTTAAATGGACAGGGGTGATCTATCTTACTTTGGCCTCAAAATATTCCCACCATCAGCGGCTTCCATCGCCACTACCACATGAAAAGGGCTACCAAGCTCTTGAAAAAACTCTCTAGCCACTGCAAATTCATATCTCGATGGAGAGTTGACCGCACTAAAGTGATCTCTGACATTATTGGCTTCACGGAAATTTACAACACCAATACTCAGAAATACTGTTAAAATTAGGCTAAAATGTTAATTTTCAAAAAACATCAACCATGGTAAAGTGGTAAGAATCTTACTTTGCTCTCAAATGGTCTAGTGTTCGATCCCGTTAAAGCAAAATTTTTTGTCGATTCAAAAAAGTTGTTAAAAGAAACTCCGATAAAATTGGTTGTAGAATTTTTTATAAAAATATAAAAAATTTTTCTTAAAACACTATCCACTAAGCCATACGGTCGCTATCTCTACATGAAGCGAACCCTCGACCATATAGCTCAGTGGATAATGTTTCAAGAAAAAATGAAAGGCAAAAATTCTATGACCAATTTCATGAGAGGTTTCATTCGAAAACTTTTTTTGAATCGGTAAAATTTTTTTCGCTCTAGCGGGATCGAACCCTAGACTATTTGATTGCAAACTGAGACACTTGCCACTATACCATGGATGATGAATATTACTGCATGCTGGAATTGTGATAATGCTTACGTAGAAATTAAACAACTCCATGGGTGGTCGGCGATAAATAAACCAAGATGGCGAAAACCGTCATGAGTGGCTTTTTCTAAGCGAGTTGTTAAGTCTAATCCCATTTGTGAAAACCTTAATTGTTTGAAGCTTTATCAAGTCGGTCAGTTATAGTACAGGGTGTATAAAAAGCGGTTGGCAATTTTTGAAACCTGAGTATTACAACGAAAATATGAACACAGTGAAAATTCGTGCTTGAATCAATCAAAGTTATGTATTGATTTTTGTTGACAGTTTTCGTAAGTCGATGAAAAACAAAAATTTTAAAAATTTTCGCGTCAATACACGACTTTTATTGATTCAGGGATGAATTTTCACTGCATTCATGTTTTCGTTGTACACAAACTTTTTAAAATTTTTTGCGGAAAAATCGATTTTTAAAATTTTCATAAAATGAACATTGTAGGAATTTTTTATAGGTAAATGAGACGAACAAAATGACACCAAAATTATCCAATTTGAACATTGTTTTGGGTTATGGAAACGAAAACCCTGATTCATGTTTTCGTTTCAATAACCCAAAACAATTGTCAAATTGGATAACTCGTAAAAAAACTTTTCAAAAACAATGTTTTAAATAAATCAAGAGAATGTCAAGAAATTGGAAATCAAGAATGTCGTTTTTGGAATAGCGTGTCTTGCGGAGACATAAACTAGTTTTCTATATGAAAAATGGGTAAAAATAGATATGGATAAAATCTGACCACGGCGGAAAATATTGCTTCTAGGTTTTCTAGAAATCTGGTTATGTTTTTTTAAATAAAAAACGAGAATTTTTTTGATCCGCGGACAGATTTTCATGTCTCGGAAATGTAAGTTCGGATTCTTCGCATAAAATTACCCCTAGAGGAGTCAACTCTAGATGATGGAAAAAAAATTTTTCGAGAAATTTCACGTTCAGTGAGATAGTCGATACTAGTTCCAAAATTTCCCCAGAGGGACAAAAAATTTCTATGTCCCAAGGGGGTCGAAGCCAAAAAATTCTTGCGGATTAAGGTAAAGGAGACTTCATTCTCATACGCTTCATCAAAAACCTCCTTCTGTGAGGCAATTTTTTGTCCGACTGAGAATAAGCCATAATTGTTACCCCCCCCCCCTTTAACAATTTTTTGAATCGACCAAAAATGTTTCGCTCTGTCGGAATTGAACCAATGACAATTTATACGCAAAGTGAGGCGCATGCCACTACGCCAAGGGTGATGAGCCTTTACTATTGGCTCGAAATGACTATATATTATAAAAATTTTAAATATTTTTTAAACCACAAAAAAGCAGACAAATTAAAAACAATATTGCATAACGAGCTGTCATATTTCAAATCAAATTATGTAAGCAATATCCATATCATTATCATGATCTAAACAATCCTCATCCCAGCAATACAAATTGTGCATGTGCAACTTTTTACGTCAACGCTCCGAGATCCGGTAAAAATTGAGTGGAACAAAAAAGAACGAGCAGACAAACGGCTTCGGGCGATGGGCAGCATGGATGAAAAATTGTTGAATGAGCTCGAGTAGTGTTGTGTAGATGGGATTTTGACATTTTGAGATTTGGATTTTTCTCTCTGGTGAAGAGCGTATAAAAGGATTACTTTGGTTTTTATATAGAAATAAGTGCGTTCGATTGCAAAATGCGTGTAGCGATTTTCTGTAGAAAATTCACTAATCTTAAGGATGAGGAGGAGGAGAAGAAGATGATGAGTTTGATCAAAAATGCGAATTAGTTCATCTGGAAGAAGGAATTTACATGGTTAAAAAGATTTAAAAAAATTGTTTCAATAGACTCTGTTTCAAAATAAGATTTGAAACAGCTGAGCGCACATGGTGTTTTTGCGTGTGAAATCCTGAGGGGCAAAGTGAGCTACTTCGGGGTCCTTTATATACCTTCACCCCTATGTGACATATGAGATCTTTGTGTGACATTTGTGACAAATCGGACACATCTGTGTGTCAAATATGACATGACTTGTCCCATTTTGTCATATGTGGCAGGTGTTCGTCCCGCATGAACTAAATTCTGGATTTCCGGTCACTTGACCGAATCGTTCATTTGATCGACCCGGTCACTTGACCGACCGGTCACTTGGTCGACCGGTCACTTGACCGACTCGGCCATTTGGCCGACTGAACTTTTATACTTCAATTTGAACTGGGCATAGGCTTAAGGCCTAAGAAAAAAGTGTGCCTTAAAAAATGCCTTAGGCCCCATTTTATTCACACACAAAAATTCAAAATTAAATACAAAAATTCAAAGGCCAAGCGACCGGGTCGGTGAAGTGACCGGTCGGCCAAGTGACCTATCGGCGAAGTGACCGGGTCGGTCAAGTGACCGATTCGATCAAGTGACCGGACACGAAATTCTGTGTTCGACAACACACATGGTCTATTGGCTAGGACGCTAGTCATTCATGTTATTAGCGCGAGTTCGATCTCACTAGAGTCAAAATTTTTATTTTATTTATTCAAAAAAAGATTTAAAGGGTTTATTTGGGGTGCTGAAAACTTTGGAAAATCCGAAAAATGGTTTTTTTCCTTCCCTTGGTCTCCAAGCGAAAAATCCAAAAAATTTTTCTTCGGTTTCAATGAACTTAGTGTCAATCATCTTCTTTCATCGAGCTGGGTCGATTGGTATCGATTTTGGAGCGATTGGACTGAAGGAAAAAATTTTGAACACTGACAAACCAACACAGTCGGATTAAGGAGTTAAGATTTACAACTTTTCATGATTTCTAAAAATAAAATTTTTGACTCATATGGGATCGAACCCCCCAATAACTTGAATGACTAGTTTCCTAGCCATTAGACCATACGCGCATCGCTTTTCAAAACTTCAAAAATTGGTGTTTTGTAAACATTTTTTAATGGCCATAATTTCTCGTAGGAATTGAATTGAGAGCTCGTTAAACAATCATTAGAAAGGTGAAAATCTGCGCTTGAAGGACTCCATCTGCATGCTGAAATTCAAATTTTTCTGACTTTTTAAACACGTTTCCGATGCTAATTTTTAACTTTGATCTAGGGCATAAGTAAGACTGATTTTTTTCACTTTAATACAAAGAAAAAGTTAGCATAGAATAACTTAAAAACACTTTAAACAACACTAAAAAATAAACGCTCAATCCACAACGATCCTACATAAAAGAAATCAAAATTAGAGCGTTCCAATGACCACAAGAAAGGACATGAGATACATAACAGATTCGGGGAAATGCGCTTGCGCATACCCAATGGAAGGTCGACCCGCGATCGCAAGCGGATTGAAAAGGGAAAAGATCGCACTCTACCTCTTCCGGACTAAAACCTGAAACGAAATTGACGCTGGCTCGGTTATTCAGTTATAAACCTGCCATTTATGTTAACTTCTTAACTAGATCTTAAAAGATAATTGGCGTCCAGTTAATTGTTTTGAAATAAATAGAAAAGGACGATGGTAATGAGATCCTCATCCATAGCATTACAAACCTAGCAGAGGTCATCCAGATATTACATAATCAAGTAGGGAGGAGGGGGGTGAGGTAAAATGATATATTTGGAAAGAACATAAAAAATGAAGCATTTTTTATTTTTACGACATGTTCTGAATCGTTGTAGTTTTCGAGATAATTACGTTTGAAATTTTGAATTAGTGTACAAGCTCTTCGTTGTAATACACAAATTTTTTTGAATTGCGTATTACAACGAAGAGCTTGTAACAAATTTAAAATTCGGCTTACAGTGTTTTTTGCACTAGTGCGCCAACGGCTTATTTATCGCTTACAGTGTTTTTTGCGTGCGCCAACGGCTTATGAGCACCCTTAACAACCTACCAAATAACAGGCGTTTTCAAATGCAGTGTATCCCGGAGGGCAAGTAGCACCTAGAAATAAATTTTTTTAAATATAAATTTTTCTAATCTATACATGTAGCTGGTTGTTGACAGGCAATTCCGAATGGTTCAAAATCTTCATGATCGTCCCAAGTTCCAGCAGGATAGAACCCTTATCCCACTCCACCCCCCCCCATTCACGTTGCATGTATGTTGTTTAAGGTTTCACTATAAATCATTAGTACATCAATCTTATGCAATAAATTCAGCCTTATGTAAGAACTTGTTTTTCAACTTTCTCCACTTATTTTACATGTGAAATTGTCTCGCCTTTCAAAGAATAACCTGCAAAAAAATTGACAAAGAGATGGGTATCATGCATATAAGAGCATAAAAACTACCGCTAAGTAATAGCTTTTTTGCACCTTTGAAATTCAAGCATAAAATTGCATCATAACTGGACCAAAGTCTCGTTTCCTGTTGGACATAAAAGTGTTTGAAAAATTTTAGTACTCGCTTTTGTTTGAACTCTTGATACCAGTTTTTGTTTGAGCTCAAAAAAAGACTTTTTTGCGCAGTTTAATTTTTTACCATGTCTAATACAATTCCTGCTATTATTGAAAATTCACATGGAAATGTTGAAGAAATTGACCTCAGTTTGCATAAAACCACTTTTACTGATCCTATTTTTCACCAAAATGGTGCTCTTCAAAATGGACACGAACTTGATGAAGTCACGTCTGCTTTAAATCAAGCTTCTCTTCTAACCACACATGATTCCACCCATGCCTTTGATGCCGTAGTCCCTCCAATTGTTCAAACGTCTCTATTCACTTTCTCTGGCTATGATCAAGCCTTAAGTTTTTACAAAGGCAACCCCAACCAAAAGCATTGGTACTACTCGAGAATTGACAATCCAACAGTCAGACATTTTGAAGAGGTTATTGCCAAGTTAGAAGGGACTGAAGATGCCCTTGCTTTTGGCAGTGGCATGGCAGCAATTTCAGCTGTTGTGTTAACTCTGTTGGAGCCTGGAGATAAGATGATTGTTACAAGCAATGTCTATAATGGAGCGTATAAATTTTTCGAAACTTTTTTGAAGGTAAGAGAATTAAAGATAAAATTACAGTAATGAGACAAAACAGTTTTAGGATAGGGGGAAACTTTGGGTTCCAGGGTAAACGTTTCGGGATAAAGGCATGAAGGAAAGAAAACCTTGTAAAAAGTCATACAGTCCACAATACCAAAAAAGTATTCCGTTTCCCGTAAGACGCTAGGTGCTATTTTTTATCGTCTCAAAGTAGGATGCAAGTGAAATGGTCACTGCTTTAAGGTTGTATGTGCCCAACATACCTTATCGACCAGTCAAGGTGTGCTAATGCTGAAGATGGTTCGATCTTGGCATCAGCCTCAGTGTCATCAACGCTCAGATTGAACATATCGGGATATTGTACTTTAGACTTAGAGTGCCCCCTAAAAGTGATGATGATTAATTATAAGAGATAGGTAACCCACAAGAAATGGAGCATAAATTTTCCAACATTCTATATATCTTCGGTTCGGCCCATCGTGTCTATCAAATTCGGTCTATCATGTCTGTCTTTTTTTCCGATTGCACATAGTTTTTTTCCGATTGCACATAGAGCCATTAAAAGTTTTCCTGATCCTGGTTCAAAGAACTTTGTATCGAGAAACTCAAATTTTTCCCTGAATCAGGGCCATTAAAGCGTTTCCATGGCTCGATGCGAAGGATGGGGGACTTTTGCGTCCTCACATATGCGCACCGACACTTGCGCTCCTGACATTTGCGCACCGACATTTGCGCACCGACACTTGCGCTTCCGACATTTGCGCATCTGGCATATGCGCTCTAATAATTGCGCTCCAATATTTGCGCATCCGACATGTCGACGTGCAAATGTCGGCGCTCAAATGTCGGGGCGCAAAAGTCGGGAGCGCAAGTGTCGGTGTGTATATATAAGGGCGCAAAAGTCCCCCACTCAATGCGAAATTGATTCCTCGCATAAAATTACCCCTAGAAGTCATATTTTTGACGCCCAAAACCAACAATCCTGAAAGGATTTTCATCCCAAAGCACAAATTTGTCCCTGAATCAGGGTCAGGAAAATTTTTTAGGCTTTGAGAATGCGCGCAATCGATCTCTGCCTAGAAAAACCCTTGTTTGATATTTTCTGTGATCAAAAAATTCTTTTAAGCAATACAAAATCCAAGTTGTATATGTGAATGGACTCGACTTGTATGCCATTGAGAAAGCTTTAATTGGAGCAAAACTCTTTTTCATCGAAAGCCCCACTAGCTGGACCATAGATGCATTGAATGTCAAAGCATTGATAGAACTTGCAAAAAATCACGGTGTACTAACTTCTATTGACAACAGTTGGGCAACTCCGATTTTTCAAAAACCCATCGAATTTGGCGTCGATCTTATTATCCACACCGCTACCAAATATTTGGGTAAATAACTTTTATAAAACCTTTAGGGGTCAGAAAAATTTTAGGAGATCAGTTTTAACCAACAAAAGTTTAAAAATTCAGGGGTTATAAAAAATGTAAAATCTAAACAGTGGGTAGATAGTCTAGTGGATAGAAAGCGCGCTCTCTAGGACAATAATATCAGTCACATTTTTGTACGCTCGATCCAGCTTCTTTATTTATAATAATAAAGCTGGCTTAAATGTGAATCGAACGTACAAAACGGGGTTGATGCTGTTCTAGAGAGCGCGCTTCCTATCCACTGGACTATCGACCAGCTTGTGATTTTCTAAGCATTCATGTTCCATATCCCTTTCGTCTAACAGCTCCTTTACTATGAGATTCCCTTTAATGGAAACCAATTTTAGGTGGTCATAGTGACGTGATTGCTGGAGTAGTAGCTGGATCAAAACCTCTAATTGAGAAGATCAAAAAATTTGCCAGAACTAATCTAGGTGGGATTCTTTCTCCAATTGATGCTTGGCTATTGATCAGAGGTCTGAGGACGCTGCCAGTTCGGATTCAACAAATTGGCAATTCCGCTTTGGAAATAGCCAAACGGTTAACGAAGCACCCTTTTGTTGAAGAAGTCAAGCATCCAGGTTTAAAGAAGCTTCCTAAAGGCTTATTAGGTATGGTTCAAGGCAGACAATTTCAACGCCACATGATTTTGGGTGGGAAAAAAGCTCCAAATTAAAAACGCTATTGGGGTTTTCGGGGGTGGGAGAACAAGAATTTGAGTGTTTTTAATTTTTTGAAAATTGCCTGACTGTGTATTACCACGAAAGCTCTGAAAATCAGGAAAAATTGAAAAATGGTCTAAATTGGATAATTTCAACGTCATTGGGGTTTTCGGGGGTGGGGAACAAAAATTGGAAAGAAAAAGAAAAAAATGAAGAAAAATAACATAAAAAATCTTTTTTAAGTAAAACTCCAAAATTTAGGCACAACTGGACTGTTTTCCTTTGTTTTGAAAGAAGAAGTCGACATAAGAACCTTCATCAACTCACTAAAAGTGATCAAGCTGGGAATCAGTTGGGGTGGTCATGAAAGCCTTATATTTCCATCATCTATTCAACTTCAAGCAGCAAAACCAAATCCTGCTATAGATTTTGGCCTAAGTCCAAGGTTGATTCGATTGAATGTGGGTCTAGAAGGCACTGAAGTTCTCTATGAAGACTTGAGGCTTGCGATCAATCTGGCTATCGAAAATTCAAAATTGAGCAACGGGGTTTAGAAAGGCCATTTTTGATTTTGTATCTAATATGTAATAACACTTAATTTTGTACCTATGTATTTTTTAAAGAATTATTTGCAATTTTTTAAGTTGTTTGATAAATCTGCAGTCAAAAAAAAGCAATGTCGAGATGTAATTACATAATAATTGTCAGCGCTCAAATGTCGGTGCGCAAATGTCGGGGAGCAAATGTGAAAGTGCAAATGTCGTGTGCGCATATGTGAGAGCGCAAAGTCCTTCACGCGTAAAATACGCCCCGTTTTAGATTTGTTGTGCATTTTCAACGGTTTCTGCATATCTGGGGGTGGTTGATTTTTCAACTCAATGGAGAGGGGGGAGAGTGGGCGTTAATTAGAGGGAGGCGTATTTTACAGTATTTACGGTAAATGAAAAAATAGTAATTCTCGATTTTAATGGTCATTAAAAATTTCCACTTGTTCTAAAAAAACTAATGAGTGTTTAGAGCTTTAGTTAAAACGATTCCTTTGTAGACTTTGAGAAAAATGGAATTTTTTTTAAACTATTGAACTTTTGTGTATTGAAGCGAAAACATTGTATAACAATTTCTTCTGTCGCTCAGTGTACCATTAAATTTTAATACGACGGCATATTGCATAGACATACACATTGTTTTTTACTTGTTTCAAATCCCCCTAGTGATGAGAACCGATCTTGACACTCCCTTAAACTTAACTTTTGATATGATTTACCATCCTACCCTATCCGTCACATATCATTTTTATCAATACGTAATATTTATTTTTTCCACGATTATGATCTCACTAACAGCCTATATTGTTTTATATAAATCCACCCCTGGAATGGGCCTCTATAAGTTATTATTAATGAACCAACTCATCTGGTCATATCTATTTGATGTGGGGTTAGCTATATGGCAACCCGTAAATTTATTACCATTCATGATGGCCTATTCTATTGGGTTGGCCAAATTTCTAGGACCACATCAGGCGGATATTATGTTTAGCATAACCTTTTTTTCATATGGTGGAGTAATACAAAGCATTATTGTAGCGTTGGTTTTTCGGGTCTCAAGGCTATATAAGGGGACACATTTTTGGCGTGAAAATAAGAAAACATGGATAAAAATTGGGTTAGCAATATTGATTTTTGTGGAAATTGCAATTGGGTGTAAGTGGAAAGATTTTTGTACTCTCTCCCTCATACAGGCAGAGAAAAAAATTCGGGGGGGGGGGGTAGTGATAGTGACGTCACTGGACCTCCATAAAGGGAGAGGTAAAGGGGGAAGCGGTCTTCCAAAAAATCGTCAAAATTAGGGAGTAAATTTCAATTTTTCGGAAAATTTCAAAAGCAATAGGTTATTTTTTTGGACCAAGGGGTAAAATTTTTCACTTTGTACGGGGACGGTCATGCCCTCTGGACCTCATAGGGGGAATGGTCGCCCCTGAAATATTTTTGTGTCGGGTAAGGAATATTAGAGGGGAGAAGAGGGCAATTGCCCCCCCCCCCGCAGTTCAAAAAATTGAAAAATGGACTTCTGTAAGTGTTTTTTGGCAAAAATTTTTAAAAAATGGCATTTTTGTCATTGCCCCCCTCCCAAGTCGGTCATAGTTATGCCCCTGGAAGCAATGTTTTAAATCAATTTTTAGTACCCGTCGTTGTCTGGCTATTAACCCCAGATATGGATGTAGAA
>JAQGBS010003798.1:0-11053 GCA_034698545.1 Acrobeloides obliquus
TTAAGCATTTTTCTACCAAGAGCGATTTTAAGCAGAATTCTACTTAAATTAGCAAATTTTTTTTGAGCGTGTAGTTATTAAGCTTATTACCAAATTTTTTTGACTCTTAATTCGCGCATTTGCTTTAATTATTTGTCTCATAAAAACAGAGAGAATTTTTCTGTCCATTTGCAGTATGTGGTTACTGAACTCCAACATTTTATTCTTTCAAAAATCCATAAAAATCTCAAATAACACATCTGTATATATGTCCAAGAGGGAACAAAGGGCAATTTGTTTAGTTTGCAAAATCCAATCGCATAGTGTTTTGAAACTTTTTTAGCTCTATAGATAGTTGGGATTGATCAATGAATCATATGTATAAATTTGACATAATGATCACCCATATGTTTTGTTCGGCGATTGTCGACCAAAAATCACAAGTTAACCGCCCCCATGTTTTATGGAGATAAAAACGTGACTCACATCCTCGCCCAACGGCATAGGGGAGTAACACCCCATTACTCATACTTGTTTGTGATTCAAGTGTTTTTGGTTAAAGTCCACTTCAAGAGTTAAAAGGCTGGTCATTAAAAAAATTTCAGACTCCCCGCTACTTATATTGTGATCGCTTAAAGAAATATTTAATCTCGATTTTAGGTGAGCTTTTTAAAAGAGTTCGTGATATAGTCTGTTTTACGAGAAGAGCGCAAAAAAGTTGGCGCTCCATAAAACCCGTTTCCGCTCATAATATCAAAAAAGTCCGAAGAGATGGACAAATGACCCAAAGGAGCTGGCTGTCCGATCAGGCAAGGTAAGTAACGTTGGACGCGCAGATTCGATTCCTGGTGGGTAAAACTTTTGATTTTCAAACAAAAATTTGACAAACAATGAAGCAAAAAATTTTTGCGCCATTGATTGTAAAAGAAGTTTTATGAACATAAAAATTTTTGCCCTAGTGGGGTCGAACCTGCGGGCCCAACTTTGCTTAACTTGCCAAATCAGACAGCCAGCCCCTTGGACCACTTGACCATCTCGTTCGAACTTTTTTGATATTATGGACCGAAACGGGTTTTAGTGCAGTGGATAAGGAAACCGCTCGTCCAATCTGTAAATTAAAAAACGCTGGGCGAGCAGGATCGATCCCGGTGGGAAAAACTGTTGATTTTCAAAAAAAATTTGTTTGTTTTCTAGGAGCAAAAATTTTTTTGAACTCTGAAAATAAAAAATGGTGAAAATCAAAAGTTTCACTCTGATCGAACCTGAGTTGCTTAACTTGCCAGATCGGAAGGGCGGCTTCCTTATCCACTAAACTATGGAGCGCCAACTTTTTGCGCTTTTCTCGTGAAACAGACTAACCTAAGCTGTCCGGTGTGTACCTTTAAATTTGTTTTTTGTTGCTCTTTTGCTGTCGATGAAAAACGAGGCATTCTTGCATTTGATATTCATTCATTTATTAGTCATGTTTTTTATATAATATTCATAGGTCGGCAAGGTGGGGGGGAGGGGACCCCCGATGAGGTGGTCCTCCACCACCTCCACCAAAAAAAAGATCTTTTTTTAGCTTGAGGTAGTCTTCTGCACCTAATTTTTATGGACCACCTCATATGTTCGGCGGGGTCTATGCATGGTCCCCTCTCAATTTTGGGTCTGTGCGTGCGTGGGTCAGGGGGGGGAGGGAAGGCTCCCCCTTGCCGACTTATGATAATATTTATAAAATTTGTGTGTATCCAATTTTAGTTTTCTTATGGCTTTTGGCTACTTTTTGAATGCTATAACTTGGTGAAAGAATTTTTAATTTTTAATAAACTCCATTTTCTTTAATATAAATCTTCATTATAACACTTGCTTAGAACGAATTTGTTGTTCTAATCTTTCCTAAGCTAGTATGAAATTTTCTCGATTTTCTTTGCGTAACTAATCCTACGAAAGAGATTAAATTTACTTTTTTGTACTTTAGAGGAAATAATAAGAAAAACTATATATATAGGGTGTACCAAAAAAGTGGATTTTTATGATTTTTTGGAATCCGAAAAATATTGTTCTAAAAATGAGCCCTCTAGGGATACTTTTATGCGGAGAATCGATTCGCTCATTCCCGAACCCTTAAAATGCTTCCCTGATTCAGGAAAAAATTGTGTTTTTTGAAGAAAAATGTTCATTTTTCGCATTTTCAAAAATTCAATTTTTCACTGAATCAGATTCAGGGAATCATTTTCAGGATTTGGGAATGCGTGCAATCGATTCTCCGCATAAATCTACTCCTAGAAAGAAAGATTACCCTTAGAAAAATAAATTTCCGGGTTCCAAAAAACCACTTTTTTGGCACACTCTGTACATTAAGTAATATAGAGAACAGTTTTATCTTTTCTTTTTTGTACAATATGATTAAACTTTTTCTTTTTTTTATTATGCCTCAATTAAGACGGATGTATAGGCAACGAAAAATACAGCTAAAAAATTAATGAAAAATTCTAAAGCGTCATGTGTTTGAAGTTTTTCTTATACAACACATCATATTCATAAGGCTATTAATGCCTATACTCGAACTTGTATGCTACTTTATTATTTATTAAGTGCAGCAGTAAAAATAATATGTACAATTAATGTTTAATAGGAATCGGATTAAATTGAATTCTGTCAGTTACTAGGAAATTACTGATGTTACAAATATTCGTAATATACACATTTGTTTTAAAAAGCTTATAGGTACTGGATTTTGGTTAATTAAATTTTCACGCTGATGTAACGCTTAGCTTTCAAGATCCGCTGAAAATTTATAAAAAAATAAACTCGAATGTATTTCGTATAGACAAAAAAACGAGAAAACAAAATCATCCTTTTGTGAAATTTCGATTTTTATCTTGCTATGGTATATCCCTTCATTTAAAAGTAATATAAAAAAGCTTAGATTTTCTTAGTATAGTTCGAGGAAAACTTATATTCTAAAATTTTGCATCCAATCCCTTAAATATATCTATGTAAGAAGGGGAGTTAAGGCAGTGCAGTGGCTTAGTTTCAGCCGAGAAATGTAGGGGGAACACATATCTTGATGGTGCTCATTTTGTCCTCTCCATAATTAAGCCACTGAGGTAGTGGCTTAGATAAAGGGGATTATATACACAGGTCCCCTTAACAAACCCAAGCCCCAAAAAACATAATTTGGGCGGCGGATGGAATCAAAAAGGACATCCTTATGTTTTTGATGTTACCAAAAAAGTTCCTTTTCCCTGTCGACTCTTATTCCTACGCCATTGGAGGTGGGGACACGCTCCAATATGGTACGTTCTTAATTACATTAAAAAATTTTTAAACTATTACCAAGTGGCTTATCTTTTTTATTTTCCCTTGATAATTTCTCTTGATTTTTTTATTAGTTCTCGATTGAATGCATAAAATAATATGCATTAAATTGGCACTCTAGATGTACTTTAATGTTTGTTATTACGCTCGAATTCATAAAAATAAAATACGTAGGCTACAATGCATGTAAAAATGAGCATCCAATAAGAGGATGATACGTGGAATGGAATTTTAATTCGTATATTAATAGCTTACAGGATTTCCGAAAATAAACCGTTATTTTGAAATGAGTGGATACACTCATAAGAATTATAGAAAAATTTTTGGGGGAAAAGTTTCCGGGAGTAATTTTATGCGAGGGTCGATTGCGCGAACTATCGAAACATGAAAAAATCTATCTGACTCTGATTCAGGCAATTTTCACTTCATTGAATTTTAAGGGTCCTAGCACAGTAGTGTAATTATTGGGGAAGGGACTCTCGTAGGGCCGAAAAAATCCCCTTGGTTCCAAGACATGTGCACCCGTTCCAACTTCCGGCTGAAATTACGTAATTTTAGCCTCGTAAATAACGAGCCTCTTTAATCATGAAGATTATACATAAAGTCGACTTTTTCTCATATTATATATGCATTTTTAATATTTAATCCCTGTAAAATTTTTCCTCATAAGCACAAATATGGCTTCAATCAATACCTTTCTTATTACATTCTCGAATAATTACTTTAACGTTCACGAGAGCAGTGTTTATTCTGCGAATGTGATGTGGGGGCACACGGAAGTTTTCTAATTTTTTTCCGACACTATAATGATTTGAGCCAAAACCAAAATGCAACCATGTAAGGAGACTCATTAGGTTTTTTACGATATTCTTTTAGGATAAAACAAAAATCGCAAAAATTTTATTTTTTACAAAATAAACTTTGAACGAGAATTAAACATATGCCCGTAAATTTTGTTCTGAAAATGTAGATTTTTTTCTACAAAGTTGTTAAAACCATTTTGTTAAAACTTTATCAAAAATATACTCGAATTCATATATAGTTTTTCAGATAGCAATTAAATCCATAGCGCAATGGCAGTGCGTCAGCCTCTATACCTAGAAGGTCTAGGATTCAAATCCTATCTGCGTCAAATTGATTTTTCAAAAATTTCTAAGTAATGAATTTCAAAAATTTTTGACAATTTTGTAGGAAAAAATTTTCTCTTTCAGAATATATAGAAATTGGACCACGGCAAAAAATGAAATTTGCGTTCAAAATCTATTTTATAAAAATAAAATTTTGTGATTATTATTTTAACCTAAAAAAATATCGCAAAAACCTAATGAGCTCTCCTACATGAAGGTATTTTGGTTTTGGCTCAAATCGTTATAGTTTTGGAAATATGAATTTTTCAAATTAGGGAACTTCAATGGGCCACCCTGGACTAATACAGTTTCAAACTGTGATTACAGTTTACGAAAATGTGAAAAAAAATGAAACTGTTATGTTATTTAACAGTTTCTCAAATCACAGTTCAAAACTCTCTCTTGGCCAGCCCTTTCTGATACTTACTATCAGCGCTTTTGACAAATTTACTTTGTCTGATTTTCCGTCTTTTCAAGCCTGTGTGCAAGAGACATCCTTTTCCATTTTAAAACCCCCATACTGAACTAGGATAGAGCACTTGCAAATGCAGATGTTCAATTTTTCAATTGCAAAAGATCGGTCATTCAAGAAAAAAGATCTAAGTTGTTGATGATTCATAGTCAAAATTCATAGTTCAAATTCTTCCAGATTCGTTCTTCGATTCCTTTTTTTCAACCACACCCTCTATAAGTTTTATAACGTATAGCACAAAAGATTATCATCATACAGTTTCTGGAAACGTTCTCACTTGCATGGTTTTATAGGAGTGTATGAAATGATTATAGTTTTAGCCAGGCACAAACATCTCTTACACTGTTGAATTTATGTGTTGCTGTGTGTTCTATGTGCCTATTAAATTTAATTTATTCGTCACTGAATAAAACGTCATTATTCAATATAGCTTGCATTTAAATAAATCTGACAAATTTATAGGCACATTTTTTGTTTTTTGCAACTTTTTAGTAAGATCCAGAGGTGTCACCTGGCCGTGATTTTCTACGATCCGACCCGCAAAAATTTTTTACATCCAAAAAAATGGGCTGAGGCCCGACTCAGCCCATTTTTTGGATGTAAAAAATCGCGACCATGGCTGGCCCATTCCTAACGGCCCGACCCTTAAACAGTCTATTTTTATCACAAATTTTCAAAAATTTACATTGGTCCACTGTATATAAAATTGATATTTTTTATATTTCCTTGAATTATAGATCATAGAGTTTCTGGAAATGCAAAAAACAGCGCCGCTGGATCAATTTTTTTTGTTGAAAAAGGGGAGTTTCAATTTGAAAAATCTCACAAACTTACAATTTTTCTTTAAAAAATGTACTTTCAAACTTACAAGGGACCTTTCAGATCTGTGAACTCTGAATTTTTTTCAGACATAACTAGAAAAGAAGAGAAAAATACGGAGATCCCGAAAATAATAAGCATTTCATCCTATAGGTATGAAAATTTTCTGCAAATTGCATTACAAAATTGCAAAAAAATAATAAATTGGCAAAAATAAAAAGTAGGCGCTGGGTATAGAATCCGGGACCTTCGGAGTTCTTGTTAGTGTGGAAGCGATTTTTTGCAGCCCGGTCCTTGTCCCCCAATTTGCAACCCCTAACCGGATTATTTTTTAGGTCGAAAAAAAACCATTTGCCCTGGTCCATGTGCCGGGCCCATGACATCCCTGGCAAAATCTGACAAATAATCAAGCAAAACAGCGTTAAGGACTATAATTATTAATTTTTAGTGGCAAGTGACCCCTACACCCTCACCCATCATATGTACATACACTTCCACTTATTGGCGTAAGAAAGAGGACACATGGAAACGCCCCCTTTCGTACCTCACAAAACGAAGGCCCAAAAATAACATAATCCCCATGTTTTATTCAATCGAATGTCGACCAAAAAATCATAAATAATGGTATCCTTAAGAATTTTGATGGGTGAAAAAATTGCCCATCCGCCTAGTCGACCCTTCTTCCTACGGTACTACCCCACCTCACTAAGCCCTCCATTTTGTTGGAGGGAGGGCGTGGAGATCATGTGGGGGGAGGTGGGTATGAGCAATCAAAAAGCGATGAAAGAAAAGGAGTCTCTTATGATTTTTACGAAGAAGATTATAAATTTAATAAGAGGATGCCTTTCATTCTTTAATTTATGTTTGTAAAAATTTTCTTCCACAGGAAAGTAACAATAAAAAGGGATAAAACTTTTATATTCACTGTTTTTTTACATAAAAAATTTATGAACTATAGTTTTTTGCTTGGCGTGAATGGGAATTACTTTTTGACAGATGACGCCAAACTGGCCAAAATTAATTTGCATACGGCTTTCTCATCATAATTTTAAAATGACTCCATTTCTCCCACACTTTGTTAGCTAAAAAATATTGGTGTTGTCTTAGTGATGTTATTTTTTGTTATGCTAAATGGCGTGTTTATATATTATTAAATTCGTTTTCATTTAAGACAAAGGAAGTAAAGCTTTCTCAACGCATATTTTAAATCTAAGACTAAATTGTAATTTTATGAAAAATTTTATTTCCGAGAATATACCAGGCCCCGCCCACCCGGAAATAAGGGTGCGGTCCGAAATATTTTTGGTGATCCTTTTTTGCGCTTCGCGCGGCTTTTGTTAAAATCCTTACTTATAACTTTTAAAAGTAAGGATTTAAACAATTTTGCTAAAACAAGCAAGTTTTGTTTAGTTTAAAAAAGTCGGCAAAAATTTTTCGGATCGCAACTTCATTTCTGTGAGTTTCCTTACCTTACGCTTCTGCTGCAGTGGTTTAAACAGAATTTTTTTAGAGGGGAAGGTAATTTTTGGCTCGACTCAAAAATCGTAATGATTTCCCTTATTTTTTTCATAATTTTTTAAAAAATTGAGCAAAAAATATAAAGGGGGACCAAGGCGTTTTTTTCGATTTTTGCAAAAAATTTTGTTGAAAAACATTATATAAAAGAAAAAAATCAGCGCCGCAGGCGAAACATTTTTTGAAAAATGCTTGTTTTTAAAGGAGGGGTCTCATTTATCTCGGGGACTCCACGGGGAACTCTTATGATATTTTGGGACTATTTTAGGGGATAATTACCCCGATAGTTATGACACTACTCTGTTGGAATATCATAAATGATTTCTTTTTTTTACTTTTTTATTTTTTGTTATTAATATTTTGACTACCAATTAATAACTTTTCTTACCTAATCTATGATGTAGGCGATGGACAATTAATAATTCTTCTTACCTAATCATTGATGTAGGCGTTTTTTCCTTAATATTACTTTATAAAATGCAAAAAGAGTTTTTTTAAATCTTTTAAGGTAAAATAGTTATTTTAAATTTTAACATTTTCTATATTAAAGGGGGATCCAACTTACGTCGGGTAGAAAATTTTTTTAACAAGTGACCCTTTAGGGGTAAGTTTATGCGAGGAATCGATTGCGCGCATTGAAAAATTTTGAAAATTTTTTCCGAGGGTCAAAAAATGGAAAAAATTGCGTCAAAATTAGGGGTTATAAGTTTTAACCCCAACATCCCGAAAAATTTTTTCAGAATTTTTCGATGCGCGCAATCGATTCCTCGTATTAAATTACCCCTAAAGGGTCACTTGTTAAAAAAATTTTCTACCCGGCCGTAAGTTGGACCCCCTTTAAGATATAAAGATGTATCTATATCTTAATACAACGACATCTAAAAAATATCGATGCGAATTAGTTTACATAGTTTGATGCTAAATACAAAAACCATTTTAATGTTCAAATTTGTAGCTAATGTAACAATTTTTTCAGATTATTCTTAGCAAAAAACTTACCTAAGGAGACCATTCCCAACAAAAATTTTCCGTGCTTTAGATTTTCTATCACTTTGAATACATGTGCGTTGGAGGAGAGGGGGGGGGGGGGGTAGGAGGCCCCTGGTAACGGAAAAAATGAAAAAACGTTTCCTAATGGACCCCCCTTTATGTTTTTCCCAAAGTTTATTCAAAAATTCTAATGGTTTCCAATTACGATCTTTCACAAAAAATGATCAAATTATCACAAAAAATATCCAAAATTATCATTTGTTCACTAAAAATTTTCATTTCCTGTGCATTTTCAGCTTAAAACAAATATGTTAAAAAAAATTTTGCCTATGGCGCTAGTTTTATGCTTTACCTCAAGGTTTTCAACCAAAATTGTCTAAATTTCCCAATTTTCAACAAAAAAAGTCCCAATTTTGACATTTTTTTACCAAAAATTTACATTCTCTGAGCGTTTTCAGCTTAAAAACAAGCATTTCTCATAAAAATTTTTTGCCAGTGGCGATGGTTTTTCTTTCCATCAATGATTCCAACAAAAAATTTTCGTGTCTTTCCGCGTAAAAAACAAGAGGGATCAAGGTGATTTTTGAAAAATCGAAAAAATCGTATGGGATCCACCTTTATGTTTTTGCCTAAAATTTTGGAACATTTTCAAAAAAACATAAGGGGGGCCAAGGCAAATTTTTGAAAATTTTCAGGTAGGGTCCTCCTAAACAATTTCCGACTACGTCACTGTATCTAATGGTGATGATGTTTTGATAATTTCTTGATCTTTTTTTATAATGTTCATGAATGGCAATAGTTAATAAACCACTCAAGATGGTTTATTAAATATCATCCAATGTAAAAATTACTCATAATGATCAATTCTAAGCATAAGAAAGTCATCAAAAGCAGAAACTAGTTCATTTCTTTTTAAACTTGAGTAATAAAAACTCATGTTTATTCAGCTTACTTATGCCTCTTAACATTAATTTTATTCAATATACGAAACGAAGTTAGTTGAACTTCTTTTCTTTTCGAGTAAGCTTTTCTTTACATTTTTATTCTTTACATTTATTAAAATGCATGTTAATTAAACCACACATCATATATTCTTGAAATTTTACAGCTGGAATGTTGGTTTAAGAAATTGTTTGGTATTTTTAATTCGAGTTTTGGTAATTTCTTGATCTTTTCGATAATTTTCTTGATTTGTTTATTTCCAAGAAATGAATATTGATCTCTAAATATTGATAAGAGAAATCATTATCTAACTAGTTTAACAAATTTACAAGTATTTTTATATTTTTTGTTGTTTACAATAGAGTAGCAGGGTCATTTTTCAAAAGAAAAAGTGATCATTCCAGTGGCGTAGAAAAGGAAATCCCTGAAAATTACCCCCCCCCCCCTCACAAAAAGCAAAAAACCGAATTCAAAAAACATAGTGCCTCTCTTTTAGAGGTGCCAAAGTCAGAACAAATAAGATTCGCCCTCTTAAAATAAGTACATTTGTCATCCTGCTCTTCTTATATTTTGGGTAGCTGAAGTCCGGCCAAACAACTCTGCATGATTTTTGATGAGGTTTAAAAAGTGACCGGCCGACTTGTTCCTAGTCGATCCTTTTGTCTACGTCACTGTCCCTTCCCTTATAAAACAATAATAAATGATTGGTCTTTATTCGTGCCATTTGAGAAAAGGTGACCATAGATTAAAAATAAACAAAATTAGGAGGCTATTTAAGTTCTTATTTCCTCATTTGATCAATAGCCCATAAATTAAAATGGACTTAGAGAGGAAAGAAAGCCAGAGAATCTAGTTTTGGGGGTTATAGAAGTGGGGTAACTTTTACCAAAGGGAACCCCTTATATTTTTTAAATTTTTTATCCAAAAAATGAAAAACGATAAAGACCCCTAATTTTTATTTTTCAAAAATTTAAAAAAATGTGCTTGTTTTTAAGCTCAAAATGCGCAGAAAATTATGATTTTTGTTGAAAAAGTAAAAAAGTTTTTGGAAAATAAAATTTTTGGTGAAAATATGAGACATTTTGGCCATTTTCGATAAAAAAATAATGGAAGAGCATGCAAAAAAAGCAAAACATACGAAGTAAAATTAGGAAAAAATTTTCATTTTTGGATTTGGGGGGGGGGATCAATTGATATTATTGCCCTTCGCTACATAATAACGAGGGATGGGTCAATCCAAATATACATGGGAAGGGAGATTCCATCCCCTCCCCCTCACATTTTTAGGAAGTTGCCCTTATACCCCGTTACATTTTTGTCCTGGAGACCTTTTTTGGTCGTCAAAAAATTTGGGACATCCCCCACAAATTTTGGATTTTACTCCTATATCCCCCCCCCCAATTTTTTCGAAAAAATGGATCTTCTCTACCCTTGTTAGTAACCAAAATTGTAGTCATTTTTGTAGTCAAATTGTAGTCAAAATTGTAGTCAAAGAGGTCAATTTTTGCCAAAAATCATCAAAAAATTGCTGTCTTTGCCTAAAAATGCAATTTTTATTCATTTTTAGCCAAAAAAATGCATTTTTAGGCAAATAGCCATTTTAAGCTATTTTTTGGAGAAGATAAAAGGTCAAAAAAAGATTTTTTGGCCCTCTATGGCAGGAGGGCTCATGCCCCGTCTGGCTTCTTCCCTGTGCCTCTGCCCCCTAAATCAGGAGACTACTTCCGCCATTGCACAAATGGATAAAGAAATTGGATTTTTGACTTTATTGATGATTTTATTGAAGTACTGATGATTTTTAAATGCCAGTTAAGAAATTTATTCAACGTCATCATTCTTTTCATATTATTAGTATTATCTGGCAATTGTATAGTGTGACATTTAATTGAACGACTCTTATCATGCG
>JAQGBS010003799.1:0-11053 GCA_034698545.1 Acrobeloides obliquus
TAAAACGAATCAAATGACACCAAAATTATTGAATTTGAACAATGTTTTGCGTTATTGAAACGAAAACATGAATCAGGGTTTTCGTTTCAATAACCCAAAACAATTTTCAAATTTGATCATTTTGGTTATTCGTCTTAGCTAGCCGTCTTTCTTTTTTTAAAAAGGCAAAAAAGTTAAAAACAATTGTTTCAGGTGGGATTCGAACCCTCCATTAGAAACTGCAAATCCAGAGTCCTAACCATTCGACCACCATATTCTTTTTTTGGTAGTCACCATTTTTATGCAAAAAATGGTTCGGCCGTGTATAGTTTAATAATAATATGTGTGTGTAAATAGGTCGTTAAGTTTGTATGTTTTGGTAAAAAAAATCTCGCAAATTCTTAACAGCCAATTTGTTCGTAAAACATAACGTTAGCGGCTAACATAACGTTAACCCTATAAGATACTCATGGGTTATTATTTTAGGATCCATATACAATTCTATGAATTATATAAAGTTTTTCAAGAATTCAATTGTTTCTTTTATTCGGGTCTTTTATGCTTTTTTACCTACTACATTAAACGTGTAATGTCTGTCTGTTAGTAACCCTGAATCAGGGAATCCGAAAATCGAACATTTTTAGATTTTCTGTCTAAACATGACTTTCTGGGGGTAATTTTATACGGGGAATCGATTGCGCGCATTCCTGAAGCTTGAAAATGCTTTCTTGACCCTGATTCAGGGAATGGAATTGGTGCATTGGCGCGAAAATCGAAAAAATTTTTTTTCGAAGCGTTTTCAAGCTTTGGGAATGGGCGCGATCGATTCCCCGCATAAATTTATTCCCAGAAAGTTATTTTCAGGCAGAAAATCCAAAAATGTTCGATTTTCGCTTCAATACACAAACTTTGATTCCCTGATTCAGGGAAGCGTTTTCAAGCGTTGAAAATGCGTACAATCGATTCCCCGCCCAAAATAGCCCTATAGGATCATTTTTTTTAAAATTTTCGGGTCGAAAAAATATGAAAAAATCACCCAAATTCCGGTTTTTTATACACCCTGTAAAACGCTCAGGGTTCATCTTCGTTGTAATACATAAACTTTTTTGAATTTTTGTGCCGTTCGGAGTCATTCTCGGCGAAATCGCGAGTGCGTTTAGCTCTCGGCTCCCCAGTACTGAATTTTTATTATTTCAAGTAACAAAAAATTATTGATTTAACTTTGAATCTTGTCTTATACTAAAGGATCAGTCCACTCGGAGAAACCCTTAGGCTTAGGCTTATATACCAAAATAATATATTGGAAAAGATCATGAAAAATGGAGAATTTTTTGTTTTTACGACAATCTCCGAATCGTTGTAGTTTTCGAGAGAATTGCACTTGAAATTTGAATTTGGGTTCATGTCTTCGTTGTAATACACAAACTTTTTTGAATTTTTTGCACTAAAATCGTCAAATTTTAATGTAAATATCTAGGCTATTGTAAATTATGAATTGTTAACGTTTACAAAATATTTATTTTCAATTTTTTGAGTAAAAAAATCAATTTTGTGCAAAAAATTTTTTAAAATTTGTGTATTACAACGAAAACATGAACCCAGATTCAAATTTCAAATGCAATTCTCTCGAAAACTACAACGATTCAGAGGTTGTCGTAAAAACGAAAAATGCTCCATTTTTTATGGTCTTTTCAAATATATTATTTTGTATATAAGCCTAAGCCCAAGGGTTTCTCCGAATGGACTGACCCTTTAATTCACTTCCTTCAGCACAACACCCTATTGTCTTTCACGAAAACCTTGTACAAATCCTGTTAAGTTCCTTTTTTAGCAAGTTTAAATTAACCTTTAAAATTACTTTTAATGTCAAGTTTTTGTTGAGAATATGATTCTTCAAATTTTTATATTGTGATTCTTTTAAGACATCTTGCCTTCGTCGAAGAAAAAACATTTTTTATCCTTTTAGCAGAAAATTTCCACCACATTAGAACGCAAATATACTTGGTAGCAAAAAAGATCATATTTTTAATACAAGTTGAACATATTGGAAATGATTGTCATGATTAATTATTGTTTGTATATAATGCTATTCTTTATATGTCAAAATTTTTTTGTTCAGTTTCACTTAGTCGATTCAAATAAAGTAGCTAAACTAAGCAGCGCATGGCACACAAATTGTTGCGCCATAAGCTTGCGGTTAGCCGATTATTATGATGTGATTGAGTAAAACTGACTTAAAAAATTTTTGAAAGCGAGAAAATTTTTATTAATAAACTTTTATTAAAAGCTTTAAACTTTAGGTGCAACGAATTAGGGGGGCTTTTGTGCCCTCACATATGTGTAATGACACTTGCGCATCCGACTTTTGAGCACCCAATTTTTGCGCTCAGACATGTGCGCTCTATAATTGCGCAACGACATTTGCCTCCCACCCCCCCCCCTCCTACATATGTGCGCTAATAATTGCGCTCCGACATACACACTTGTACACCGCAAATTACACATTTGCACACGTTTTCTCATAAAAAATCCGAAAATGTCTGATTTTCGCTTCAATACACATCGATTCCTTCTCTGAATCAGGGTCAAGAAAGCGTTTTCATGCTTCGAGAATGCGCGGAATTGATTTTTCGATAAAATTACCCCTAGATATGTCATTTGCAACAAAAAAATATATATTTTTTCGGAGATTAAGCCGTAAAAAACACCCCCTTTAATACCCGATCATTGATCATTAACACTTTGCTTAAGCGTCCAAATCGAAAACTTATAGTACACCTTTTGTTTCAGTTCTGTTGCAGTTTCAACTTTAGCCGAAACACGTTATTTTGAGCCATTTACAATTTCTCCGCCTTCCTTAGAATCACAAACAATAGAATTTTGAACAAAAATGTTAACAAAAACAACAATTCACGAATACATTTTCTAGATATACTTCACTTTCAAAATAGAATTCCATGAAACGGATTAGTTACCTCATTTTAACTATCATTTCGATCTTTAGACTTTTCTTCGAAACCTTTTTAGCACGTGAAACATTCCTACATCACAAGAAAAGTTGGGAAATTTGCTGAACAAAAAAATTGCCATCTTGATATATTCGGAAAGTTCATGAAAAATGGAGCATTTTTTGTTTTTACAGTAAATTCTAAATCGTTATAGTTTTCGAGAAAATTGCGTTTGAAATTGTGAATTTGTTACAAGCTCTTCGTTGTAATACACAAACTTTTTTGAATTTTTTGCGGAAAAATCGATTTTGCATCAATTTTTTAAATTTTCATAAATGAACATTGTCGCAATTTTTTATAGCTAAATGAGACAAACAAAATGACACCAAAATCATCCAATTTGAACATTGCTTTGAGTTATTGAAACGAAAACCCTGATTCATGTTTTTGTTTCAATAACTCAAAACATTGTTCAAATTGGATAATTTTGGTGTCATTTTGTTCGTCTCATTTAGCTATAAAAAATTGTTACAATGTTCATTTTGTGAAAATTTAAAAAATTGATGCAAAAATCGATTTTTCCGCAAAAAATTCAAAAAAGTTTGTGTATTACAACGAAGAGTTTATAGCAAATTCAAAATTTCAAACGAAATTATCTCGAAAACTATAACGATTTAGAATTTACTGTAAAAACAAAGAATACTCCATTTTTCATGATCTTCCCAAATATATCATTTTTTCATATCATTGTAACTTACTGGACTGGTCCTTTAAGCCTCGAAAACTTATAGTCATAGGTTACCAAGGGGGTACAGTACCCCCTCACCACTCATCCTCGGACCTTTATAGTCATTCATCCATCCATCATGAGGGTCCGGTGTATCCCCCCTACTGGTAAACTATGCTTATAGTACACCTTTTGTTTCAGTTCTGTCGCAGTTTCATCTTTAGCGGAAGCTCTCTATTTTTAGCCATTTACAAATTCTTAGCCTTCTTTAGAACTACAAAAAATAGAATGGAGTAAAAATGTTAACAAAAACAACAATTAACATGTGATACATTTTCTAGATATACTTCACTTTCAATAGAAAATTCTATGAAACGGATTAGTTACCTCATTTTAATTACACTTCAATCTTTAACCTTTTCTTCAAAACGTTTTTAGCACATGAAACATTCGTACGTCACAAAAAAGTTGGGAAATTCGCTGAACAAAAAGTTGTCATCCTGTTTGAATCACAAAAACTAGAATTGAACAAAAATGTTAACAAAAACAATAATTATCAAGTGCTACATTTTCTAGATATTATAGACTGGCAAGAGGGAATCTTCCCTGACCAACGCACTCATGGATCCAAAATTGAGGGGGGGGGACTACCGCATGGACCCAAAATTGAGAGAGGGACCACCGCATCGAGCCCCTCCCCCACCTTGCCTACCTATGCTAGATATACTTTACTTTCAATAGAGAATTCCATGAAACGGATTAGTTACCTCATTTTAATTACACTTTAATCTTTAACCTTTTCTTCAAAACGTTTTTTGTAGCACATGAAATATTCGTACGTCACAAAAAAAAGTTGGGAAATTTACTGAACAAAAAATTGATATCCTGTTTGAAGCACAAATCACAAAAGCTAGAGTTAAACACAAATGTTAATAAAAACAACAATTATCAAATGCTATATTTTCTTGATTACTTCACTTTCAATAGAGACTTCTATGAAAATGATTAGCTACCTCATTTTAATTAGCACTTTAATCTTTAAATTTTTCTTCAAAACGTTGGAGCAAGCACATGAAACATTCCTACGTCACAAGAAAAGTTGGGAAATTCGCTGAACAAAAAAATTGTCACCCTGTTTATCTGGCCATATAATCGACCTTGCAATTTTTACATCCTGTTTTTTTCAATACAAGAAATGTCTGAATATGAACAATGCAAAAATAACAACTTCCATTATCTTGATTAAAAGAATGACACGACCAGCTTCCAAGGTTATACCACCCACCCAATTCAAAAATAAGATTAGGTAGCAGGTTATAAACAAGTCTTGATTTTTTTGGGACTATAACTTTTGCCACGTTTCATGTTTTCCAAGAAATTGGCAAAAGTTACGTGGCGAAAATTATCGTGGCAAAAGTTAGCGTGGCGAGATTCGTGGCGAAAGTTGTAGTTTTTGTTGTTATAACGTTTTTATCTGTAATAACTTGTAAAGAAGATCGTTTTTATCATTTTTTTAACATAACAGTTGGAGCAAGTTCCCCTGGCTACCGCCACTTAACGTTGACTAAACTCGGCAAAAAATTTTTTATTTTCTTTCGGAAATTACCCATTTAGGGGTAATTTTATGCGAAAAATTGATTGCGCGCACTTCTACAACCTGAAAACCGCAGAAAAATGGTGAAAGTTTGATTTTCCCACCAAAAACAACCACGCGGGGATGCATGAGAGGGGATATTTGTTAATTTCTCGAGAAAATCGAATTTTCATCATTTTTCTGCGCTTTTCAGGTTGCAGGAGTGCGCGCAATCGATTTTTCGCATAAAATTACTCCTAAATGGGTAATTTCCGAAAGAAAATAAAAATTTTTTGCCGAGTTTAGTCAACATCCCCTGGCATGAATGCTAAAAATTCTCCAGCGAACACTTTCATTTGTTCTTCAAATCAGATAATGGTTGCTAAAGCGGTGATAAATAGAATGACTGCACAAACTAATTTTACTGTAAATTTCCAGGGGTTCTATTTTTTTGGCACTAATATTCTGGATTCGGATTCTGAATTCCGGATTCTGAATCTGGATTCAGAATTCAGAGTTCGGATTCTGAATCGGGATCCGAATTCAGAATACGGAATTTGGATTCAGAATTCGGAATTTGAGTTCCAAATCCGAATTCAGAATCCGGATACAGAATTAGAATCTGGAATTCTGGTTTAGAAACCGGATTGAGAATCAGAATCCGGAATTCGGGTTTAGAATCACAAATTCAGAATCCTAATTTAGAATCCGGATTCGGGATCAGAATCCTGAATTCGGGTTCAGAATCTAGAATTCGGATTCAGGATCAGAATCCGAATTCAGAATTCAGAATCCAAATCCAGAATCTGGGTTCAGAATCGAGATTGAGAATCAGAATCCGGGATTCAGGTTCAGAATCCGAATCCAGGATATTGGTGTCAAAAAAATATTTTCGGCTCCTGCAGCCTTATCGGCCTGTTGCAGATATTGTTTTTTTCTATCCAGTGTAGACCTTTATGAAGACCAAGACTAAATCCCACAAAGGGATCCGGTCTCCCTCGGCTTTTCGTGATAATTCTTTTCATGATAAGCTCAACATCTTCCTTTTCTCCGACATTTGCCACAGAGGTGAGTGTGGAAAAAGCTCGGAAGGAGAATAGATGAGTATGTAAATTGCTAGAAAGAGGAGAATTTCACACTCAACTCTTCTTCTCCCCTCCAAACGCGTTAAGACTGCCTCCCGATACTATTTTATTATTTCAAAAGCTAAAAACACTATTTTGAGTATGTGACGTGATGTTTCTAAATTTTGCAAGCAAAGCAGATTTGGTATTAATGCCATAGTTGGAAATAAAGAGATTGGATTTTCACCAATCCTATACTTAACATAATCCTACCACACTTTTTTAACACGTGATTAACGGTTTCAAATTTTTCATCAAATGAAAGTTGGTATGACATTTGTGCTGGTGTACATGTTTTCTTCTCTAAAGCGTTTGTGATCTGATTGGTGATGTCAACTTATTTTGATTTAGAACCAAATTGGCTCCAAGCGGATTCGAACCCGCGACCTTGTGGCCATGAAGCCGCTGCTTTGTCACTGTACCACCGAGGCTAGTTTGAGGGATAAAAATTTTCAAACCAAGTAATTTCGGGAAAAAGATTTCTCCAGAATTTCCCGGAGAAATCCGGATTTATAATTTCTCCGGGACTGGATAATTCTATTTCCCAATCCTGGTATGGGGTTCTTGGGCTCCGTACCCATGGGGTCTTTTGGTTTAAACAAGTTGTAAACTAGGAAATGTTTCGCGATCAATGAGTTTGTCGTGTTAGTTTGCAAAACATGAATAGCCAGAGTCCTAGCCATTAGGCCATGAGCGACCAGCTTTTTGAACCCTCCATGAAACACTGAGTTCATTTTATGCAAGACTATATTTTGGTGATCTTCGTCCATTTTAAATTTCATCTCATAGATCATTGGTCTCCCTTTTATAGAATTTTATCTTCGGTTCGAAATAGTATTGTTTCAAGCGAGTAAAGCCCATTTTTCTGCAACTTTTTCTTTTCACATGCCGAAATTTCGCGCGTGGTTAATTTTGAAATTGGTTTGGCAAGTATTTGTATCTTGACATGCACATGTGCCACCTTTTGACAGGCACACATGTCACCTTTTGTTAGCTTAGATTTTTCAACCATTTGTAGCATTTCCAATTATTAATCACAATGTCATAAGATGGCAAAAACAACAAAGGAAAATCACATGACTATAATGGATATAACCTTTTGAATTTGTTAATCGGATCGGAGTTGAAGCTACTTTGATCAGAATTTGTGGATACATTTTAATCTTGAGAATGAAAGAAATTGTTTACGATGCTATTTTATCACATGCACACATGTGTGGTCGTTTCATATGCATGTGTGTAAAGGGCTTATAAAAAGTCGAGGATGAGTATTCTTTTTCATTTTAGCTCTTCTTTTTATGAAGTACGGTTGTGATGCTTCTTTTTTATAGTAGTCAGTATGACTAGTTTGATTACTATAAACTAGGGGACCGAGTGCTATCGCGCTTGGAAGGAGATTTTCCGATCAGATCGATAAGTCTCCGAATGGAAAATCACATGACCACATCTCCGAGCGCCCCGAACGAGATCTCCGCCCTGATCCGATTGCTTACGAGTTTCGAGCACCTCCGAGTGTTTTCAAGTACCTTCGAGCGCTTCCGAGTATCTCTGAGTTCTTTCGAGCTTCTCTGAGCGCTTGCGAGTTCTTCTGAGCGCCTTCGAGTGCTTACAAGTTTTTCCAAGCGCCGCCGAGCGCTTACGAGTTATTCCGAGCTCTTTTGAGCTCCCCCAAGCGCCTTCGAGCGCTTCCGAGTATTTCTGAGTTCTTTCAATTGCTTTCGAGCTCCTCCGGGCGCTTACGAGTTCTTCCGAGCGCTTACGAGTTTTCTGAGCGCCTCCGAGTGCTTATGAGTTCTTCCGAGCTTCTTCGAGCGCCACCGAGCACCTCCGAGTGCTTCCGAGTATCTCTGAGTTCTTCCGAGTGCTTCTGAGCGCCTACGAGTGCTTATGAGTTCTTAAAGTTTTAAGCACAGATGGGAATCGAACTTGAGGAACATTTTAAGAGCCGAGCGTTTTTGCCACTCTGCCATGCGGACGTCTTATTTGTTAACATTCAATTGCAATGATAAGTCTCCCGTTAAAACATTATATGGGGCTAAAAATTATTCTTGAAAGGGTACCCCCACGATCTTGGTGTTATTTTCTTCTCTCACCGAGCTCAATTGGTATAGGCCGTGATGGAATTGGACTTAAGATGACAAAGATAGCACAAACAGAAAGACACATATCGCGTTTAATGTTTTAGGATAAGAAGTGTTCGTTAGCAAATTTGAACAAAAAGAGCATAGCTTTTTTTAGTTTTTACTTCATGTACTTCTGCACTATACACTATTTTAGGATTACCCGTTGAAATGGACTATATAAATAATCTTGATCTACCTACATACACCTTACTAACCTATGAATAAGTTCATTAAGTAGAATTTGATTGAAATTTTTTATTTTTATAATTCCAAGAAATCCTCTTATTTTTATAAAATGAAACGTGATCTGTTATCTATGACTGTTTTTCTCGATGATGACCTCATCAAATATTCAAACTAATCATTTGAGCTTTTTTCTTTTATGTAAGCTAGAGTATAATTATGTGTATTAACGTTTTTGCATAATCTCCTATAAAAGAAAGTATAATATCTCAGCAAATTTAAACAGATTTTTCAATGCCGTCTTAAGGACTTCAAATTCAGGTTCTCGTTTCGATATTCAGACTCGTTCAAAATTTTTGAAAAAACGACGGCATTTAAAAACCTTCTAAATTCGCTGTGATATTCAACTTTCTTTTATGGAAAATTGTTATTAGTTGACCAATAGGACACATTATGCAAATATTTTCAAAAAATTTTGAACGAGCCTGAGTATCTAAAAAGACCTGAGGCGCATCGAAAAGAAATTTCTGAATTCCTTAAGGAATTTTTGAAAAATTCCGCTGCGCGCAATCGACGCATAAAATTACCCCTAAATATGTCATTTTTTTAAAATTCTAGAAAATTTTTTCGATTTTTGACCCCCTGATTCACAATAGCTCCCAACTTTCTTTGATGGGAGGTTGTGCAAAAACACCCTGCAAATATACTTTTGTTGTATGAGAGTCCAAAGACTATTCATCTGAGTTTACAAGCAAGTTATATATTTAATTACTTATGAGATCACCGAAGTTTTTTACGAGTAAAATCCGTATCATATTGCGTGATCCTAGGGTTTCGTGCGTTGTCTTTTATATTATACGATTGATATAGCTCATTTATTTAGTTCCAAATTCAGCATGGACGTTTACAAGTTGTTAACGCAATATTTTCTATTATCTCTATGGTTATTATGCAATGAGTTGTTGAGACCAACAATGGCTTCGAATTATGAGAAGAATCCTTTACTAAGGTGAGAGAGAGAGGAAAAAACACTGATTACAAAATTTGGGCACTATAACTTTCGCCACACTGTCAAAAAACTATAACTTTCGCCACGTTCGTGTCAATATACATACTTATTGCAACTCAGGCAACCCAATATATTGTAAGGACGTTACCGTACACTACCCTCGTTGTACCAGTGGAAAGTATCACCCAGATTGTAAGCTAACAGAGTTTACTAGTCTCCGATACTCCGGCAATATCTTTGTGACTTCACCCGGGATCGAACCGAGGACCTTTGATACTGTTGTCAGGATCTTTAGCCACTCGGCCACCTGGTGATACTCACTTCAATTTTGTCTTTATCTATGAGACTGGTACAAAATAGATTAAAAATCAGGCAACTCAAAAATTGTGCAATAAAATTTCACTTTCTGCGACAGAATAATTGAAGTTGCCTGATTTGCAATAAATATGTTTATTGACACGAAATTGGTGAAAGTTAGCGAAATTCGTAGCGAAAGTTATAGTGCCAAAATTTGCATATTGGGCAAAACAGAATCACAATTTCATCAAATTCAAAGCCTCTGACACTTAGTAAAATCTTTGTGATTTCACCCGGGATCGAACCAAAAATCTTTGACAAGGACCTACTGTTGTCAGCATCTCTAGCCACTCGGCCACCGCCTCAATCAATCTGTTGAATAAAATATTTTTAGGTGGAAAGCAGAATACGAGTCGAATGCAATCTCAAAACTGAAGCATAGATTTGAATTACTGGATAAAAAAGCAAAGTAAAATTTTCTTCTTTAAGTTTTCAAACTAAACAAAAATTTATAGGACGAATCTGTCAAGAAATTGCTTCTTCTCCCCCATACAATGCAACTTACACTCCGTCCAAGACGATGATTTCTATACGAAAAATCGCTACAATTTATTTCGTGCTCGGCGGGCGTATTTTCTACAGTCATAAGAATCGATAAAAATCTCAAAATTCTATAAATTCTTTATATGTAACTTCCTATATATCTGTATTTATTTGCGTTAATGCTGCGGCACTAGGTCATGCGGTGCTACTAAGCATTAGCTGCCGCAAATGACCACAGGGCTATTTTTCCGAAAAATTTTTTTTCATAAAATTGTTAAAAACCTATATGGGTTTTCCGGGGAATCCAAAAAACGCACTCTCCATGTCTGTATGAACATTTTTCGACTTCCCAAATTTTTAAGTAGTTCCCGAGGGAGAGTATATACGCCAAGATAAACAAAGCAAATTGGAACTAAAGTTGTTGCGCATGCACTTAAAGGACCAGTCGAGTAAGTTACAATCATATTTAAAAAAATGATATATTCGGAAAGATCATGAAAAATGGAGCATTTTTTGTTTTTACGACAACCTCTAAATCGTTGTAGTT